>CM057160.1:3852036-3870344 GCA_029962745.1 Echinometra lucunter | reverse complement strand
GAAAAGCACATGCACAGCACACAGAAATAGGTATATGGAACCCAAAAAAAAAAATGTTCCCCGAAACTCTATAAAGCTGTTTCTTGCCACAGTTCGAATATGCATGGGGACATTTCGAGAATAATGTTTTTTAGAGGACATGCATGATATTCTTCCAAATTAACATGAAAATACTGAGCAGTAACTTGTGTATTCCACCTCCTCCTAGATCTCAAGATTCTATAAGTCAGACGTATTAATTTCAAGCTCTGCTTCTGCCTTTGATCAAGTTGATCCTGTTGACGACTTTTTAATGTCATTATTCTATGTTAAGTGTCATTTTCAATGGGAATAATGAGATCTAGATGCTGCAAAAGAAAAATCACTGAAATCGTGCATATCATTATAAGTTCGAGAGAAAGGGGACGTCATTGTAGATCATTATTGCTTAACTTGCTTGGCATAACATTTTGACTAATCATTCTAGTGCATGCCTTTTCAAAAGCTGAAAAACTCTTTGTGAAGAGTAGATGGTTATAATACTTACAACACAAAAATAACAGTGTTCGTCAATATACAAGCTCATGCAAAAAGGCTGTCATAATGAGAAGATCAAAGTCTGGAATTCGATTGAACAAAATGCCATACGCGTCATAGTTTAGAATTCAGCGCTATGGTATCCTAAAAGCGTAATTATAAAAGGATGGACTAAAAAGTGGCCTTGTTTATTACAACCCAAACCGCAGCTTCGCTTCTCTTGTGTTCTGAATGAATGATCTCCATCATGTCAGTGTCGAGATCAATTAAGTGCATGACAAACAGCCAGCGCGCGAATATTGTGGGGGGGGGGGGGGGAGGCATTTTGCTTCCATCTCAAACTCAGAAACAGGAAATTCTGGCAATTATAGTGACATTGGTTAAACACGGATGCACTCCTAAACGACAGCGGAAACAATTATGTATGAAGCTTCTTATCTGTGTTTTTTTCTTTGTACCATCTCTCATTTTGTACTCTGGAACAAGAATTTGCTCTGCAGAGGTGTAGATGTGTGGAGCAGGTAACCCCTCCCCCCCCCCCCCCCCCCCCATCAAATGGAGAAAATTGGAAGAATACGGGGACGAAAACATTCGAAGACCGTCATAGCAGATAATGCGATGACGCTACAATACTGAATTATGACCTTCATATTCCTTCATCAGTCACGTCTGTTCTGTTCATAAGCATGTAAACAGAAATCAAACAAAATTTTTGGTTTCTAAGGAATTTAAAAGAAAAAGGGAAGGGGGTATAAAGCTGTTATATGCTATAACATACACATTGACCTGCTGATCTAATCGTTAATCACGTGGCATTTTAGATGATAGATGATGGTATATTGATAACAACAATAACAATTAAAACAGCAACAACAATAAAACTATCTAACGATGTTTCATTACAGGCCTGTCTATCAATCACACGGCTGAGCATGCGCAGAAAAGACTCACCATAGACCTACTTAATAACTATGGACCGCGCACAATCAGACCTATCAAGAATATTAGTCAACCAATTTACGTCAGTTTACGTCTTCTCCCATCGGAGCTTGTCAAATTCGTAAGTAAGAAAGGGGGAGGGTAATACTTTAATCTCTTCAACATCATCTTGGATAGTAAACATGACATGCCTTTGAATCAATGGTTTTAAAGTTGCCCTGGAGAGTAATGGATACCTTTTTCGGTCATGTTTTAGATTTTGCATTATCATATTTTCCTCTCGGTATGTAATAAAGGGAGAATCAAAGATGACGGGGAGGGGGAAATTGTTTGGGGATAGCTGTTTGGGGCGTATGGCTTCCACGAATAAGTTGCTTTTCGTCTCAGCCATGTCAGTTGTGGTAAATTTAGCAAAAGATTTCTACACGCTTTCAAAAAAAAAGAGTGTTGCTACGCCCCTTTGTGGACACGCTACTGCATGGTTTTTTTAAGGATGACATGATTTTTGTCTTCTTTCTTACAGGATGAAGTTGAACAGGTGGTACATCTGCTAGCATCGATTCGAATGGTATCGTTTACATGATTTTCTAAACCAGTCTTGATATAAATGATTGTGAATATTTTTTATGCTTTATCCGCTTTTTATTTATTAGATTAATTGAATTTTAATTAATAGAAATCATCCCTAGAATGTGTACGTTTGTAATATTTGAAAAATGACTAGTTTGGACTTCATGTAAAAGCCTTGGACAGCACTGTTACAGTGTTATGCCACTTCTGTAAGTAGTCCAAGATCCATTTCTCTGTGTGCAGTACTTTTTCCTATATGTGGTTCTAACAAGACCATGAAGACTGATTCGATTTCAGGGATTTTTTTTTAATTAAAAAAAAAGAAATTCACGATATGCACTTAGAATCATTTACGTCATAATGAACATTTCGTATTAACTCGGACATCATGGACATGTTGGAGACAATTTCCCTCCCAAAACATTCACGACCAGTGTTCTTAAAGAAGGATGAAACCAGGGAAATATCCATATTAATGAAAGGAGAGAATAGAGAGAAGCAATTTTCAAAAAGTTCCATCAAAATCGGTTACGAAATAAGAAAGTTATGAGAGCTTGAAAGTCTCGATTGTCTCTTTGTGAACTCAACAGGATTATACTGTATCAAATATATTTTCCCGTAATAAATCTTGAGCTAAGAAGGAGCCAAACTGCACTTTAAGAGATAATGGGGAAAATATGAAATTTTGTGTACACAACATGGAGAGTTGTCCTTCTAAACCTGTCATTTCGAAGCAACATTGCCAATTTGAGGATCGCCATATAAAGTAAATTGAGAATTTTCAAGCTTCCATAACTTTCTCATTTCGTACGCTCAGGGTTTCATTTTCCTTTCAACATATCGTTAACCCTCTGGACTTCTATACTAACGTTCCGATCCACAGGTTTGGACAGACGAGAACATGATATGGGATCCTGAGGAATATGACGGCATTGATTACGTCACAGTGACTCGGGATGACATATGGTTACCGGACGGAGAAGTAAGTCATTGGGAGGAAGGTATAATTTCATTTATAGTCGCCATGACATGCATGGCGAATTTGGGCCTTAAACAGGATTATTTGATAATCATATTATCCTACAAATTCTACATCAGCCTCATTTGTTCATATAACCTTAATTTCTGGGAATTTATCAATCACCGCATCATGACCTCTGATGGGATCACCATTCCAAAATGAGATAATCAAAGCAATACATTTGCATATTCTTGAACACCGTTGTCAAACCAACCCGCCGTACAGAATCGTTTGCTATCAACTGAATGTGGGATGTTGTTTGGTGTTTTATTTCCCTACAATAAAATCAATAAAATACATACAAATTAAATATACAGAAAGAAAATACGGCTGGTAGGAACATTTTCCCAGCTGTAACTATAATTTGCTGCTGCTGGCCTTCCAAGGGGAAAGGCTTAAACAACTATTAAAAAAAACGAAATAGGAAAGAAATTAGGAAAGAATTACCATTCAAGTGCTCCTCCTCCTAATTCCATATGGCAGGATCGATCTTACCCCTCAGACAACAACTATGGTTATAGCGCCATCTGTCATGCCTTTATAGTGAAATGTACTAAGTAAATATGCTTCTGATGCAGAATAAAACTCCAGTTAGTGGCATTTTTTCGCCGTTGGAGAGAAGGATGGAACATCAGAAATTATTATACTTGGCTCAATTTCGACATTCAGGGGTGCATATCAATGTTGTATTAAAAATGTTGAACGGTAAGAGCTTTAATTCCAATGAATTTCAAAGGGGATACTGATGTTATTTTTAAGGGAAGAAAGTAGACCTTTAGTACAACAGCTATAGTCATAATAAAAAAAAAATCGGTGGAATAATTATAATTGCGTTATACTGCTAAGATCTGGAAACCGACTCGTTAGGAGTAATATCAATTTAATTTTGATTTTGAACCACTGGAAATGATTGGAAATCTAATAAAAAAAAAGCTTAGAAGTAGTTTGAGATATTCTTTTTCAGCAAAAAGTCCACGTTTTCGAGCACGGATTGTCGCAAGAATTGCCGTACTTTAAAGAAAGCACTTTCTTTCTTTCTCTCTCCCCTCGCCATTCCCTTTATTTTTCTCTGTCTTCATCTCTCTCACTCTCTCTCCTCTCTCTTCATTAGTGTTGACAAAGGATTTCATTCGCACGAGAAATACCTATATTGGAGTGACACATGAGGGTAAAATGAACTGGTATTTTCCGGCACTGTTGACCTCTACATGTCCCATCGACATAACATACTTTCCTTTCGACACTCAAGTCTGTCAGATGACCTTTGTCCCATGGACGCTCGACAACACCCTAGTGAGTATATGGTGGCCCTTAACATGTTTAAGTACTCTCGACGACAGGTTATGTGTGCCGTGAATTTCGCGGCCAAGTCGTGGAATTCGCGATTTTGGTCGCGAAATTTGCTACCACTGGACGCGAACTTTGCGACTTGGCCACAAAGTTGAGGACTCTGGATGCAGACTTTGCCACTTGACCGCAAAGTTGAGGACTCTGGTCGCGAACTCTGCAGCTTGTGGTCGCAAATTTCATGACTTGGCCGCGCAATTCACGGCGCGCATGAACGTACTTCAGGCCACCATTATTATTATGAGTACATAGGAAAGAGGAAGGAAGGCTTGTGAGGTATTGGAATATTGATATTGAAAGGTATTTATTTTAATAAGAAAAAAAAAAAAGCCCAAAGGCTTAATTGCGGTAGAATGTAGACAGAAATCAGGTGCAACAATTCGTGAAATAATTTATGGGATCATGATAATTGTACGATACCATGAAAAATAAGAGAAAAAGGAACATTAAAGAAAGAGAAGGGGAAGCATCAAAGGAAAAGGCATGCTATGTCACAAATGAGAAATCAAATAAGTTAATTAACATATCAACGTGTAATACATTCTAAATTCTAGGTCGAGGGTAATGGAGCCCCCTTCCTTTACAAATCTTTGCTCATTTCTCACTTGTGGTAATGGTTAACAGACACGGGGCGTTATTTCAACTGCTAGATAATTATCATGCACTAATCAAGCCGGGGCAGGCAATTAGCACACAGGTCATTAAGAAAATGTATGCAGAGTGAGCATTGTCCATTTTGAAATCACATTTTGAAGCGTCAAAGACCACATCAGTCGCTGACGCAATCCTGAGGCTATAACCCTCATATGAAGTGTCAAAGACCACACTAGTCGCTGACGCAGTCCTGAGGCTATAACCCTCATATGAAGCGTCAAAGACCACACCAGTCGCTGACGCAATCCTGAGGCTATAACCCTCATATGAAGTGTCAAGACCACACTAGTCGCTGACGCAGTCCTGAGGCTATAACCCTCATATGAACCGTCAAAGACCACACCAGTCGCTGACGCAATCCTGAGGCGATTGACGCCTCAGGTGCGGCTAGCCTATTTCATAGATAAATGAAAATTAGAACGAATTAGAGACTTTGTTTGATACCGTTGCTGTTGAATATTTTATGAGACAGGATATAAAACATGAATTTATCCACATTTTCCCTTCTCTTTGGAAGGTGCAACTCAACCGCTCCCAAGACCAAGACGCAACGTTTGATAGATATCAAAGAAATGGCGTCTGGCTGCTGATGCATACTGTGGAAGATGTGACGGAATCAATCTCGGGTAAGACGTTTAGCGAGGTTCGTGTCAACCTTTGCTTTCGTCGGGAGGCTGGCTTCTTCTTTAAAACCATCATCCTTCCGTCGTGTCTGCTGACCTTGTTGATGACCTTGGTATGTTGGCTTCACCCTGCTTCCGGTGAGAAGGTGGCCTTGGCAGTCAATAACCTTGTGGCCACGATCCTCTTCCAGCAGCTGGTAGCGGACAGGATACCACCAAGTGGCAATTCCATCTCCATCATCGGTAATCATCGGGGAATGGGGTATGACGCCCCCCCCCCCTCCAACCCCAGTCTTTCTCTAGCAATTCAAAATTGTTTGTTTATCATGTCTATAGGGTCTTGTTGGCAAATCCCCCATCCCCCCCCGCAAAAAATATGATGATGACCATTTTTATTTTCAAATTCTTTTGTTTCTTTATACCGTTATGTCTTGTTATCTTGTTTCTTCTTTTAAAAAATCTTTTAATTTTCACCATCCTCTCCCAGTTGACTTATACACGTTTTACCATGTTTACGATAAACTTTATCTCATCGTCTTGGACTGTTCTGAATTGGCAACGCCACTTAAAAATGACAACAACAAAGGTAATAATGATGATTATGATGACGATGAGGAAAATATTGATAAGGATGATGATGAAAATATCAAGGATGATGATGATGATCACAATGATAGTAATTATTATAATGATAGTGATAATAATAAATGATAATGATAACAACAATGATATTAACAACATCAATAAAAATGGAAATAAAACAAAACTAAAAATGATCTTTTTCCACCCACTTTCCCTCTTTATCATCCTTCACTTCTTCACATGGACACATTACCACAGTGAACCTTTTCCTCCTGTTGATAATACTATGCTGTTTTGAAGTGGCGTGTGCTGTCATCGTGCTCCGACTATACCACACCGGCAGCCGAAAAACAACACCCAAATGGATAAGGAAATTGATGACCAGTCGACTGATGGCGGCCTTGGTCAGCGACCATGCTCGTCATCTCTTTCTTTCGACCGGTGACGATGGGAAACAAACGTAAGAATGTTAATGCCCAGGAGCAATGACCACCTCAATCAAATCAAAGCACGAATTAGTGGCATAGTCAAGATTTTTCAAAAAACAAAGACGTGGGCGCAGGCCCTGGTGCAGCTTCAAACTGTGTTGATAGGTTAATAAAGGCTAAAATATTAAAGTCTTGGGAAATATATGCCCAAATCTTTGGAGCTTTTCATGGAGGGGAGGGGAGGGGGTGGCGTGCCTCCTGCCCCTTCCTTCCGAGTTATTGCTTTATAATGCCGCGTTCGTTATACACATTGGGAGGGTGAAATCTTTAAAGAATGTAATTGTAACTATTTACATTAATCAGCTCAAATGAAGTGAATCTGACAAAACTTGGCTTTGTGGCTTAACAAAAAAAAATGTTTAAAGGGAAGATTCAAAAGTAACCTTATCTTGCTACAAATAATTGATTCAAAATAATTCTCGATAAAGAAAACCATTCTTGTCATGCAGACTTTTGAGAAACGCGGTATCAATCTGCATTTTAATGAAATAAAAAAAACGATATAACATTTATAGAAAGGCCATTTTGTATGTAACGGGCAAATCTACTCATTGTTCTGAGAGTAGATGCCTTGTTGATTTTACACAAATTTTAGTTGTTCTCTTTCTAACGTCTTGTTATAGATTTAGTATATTATCATTGTTGATTGCCATATATTCATCACCAATTTCTTCACACAGAGAAAACCACGTGACTGACCAGACAGGAAGTGCATCTTCACCGTCCAGACAACATCATGAATTCTGCATGGACGAGTTGACACTGATCTCTCCAGATCAGTGCGAGTTGAAAGGGCACTGGGAAAGCAACCGTGAAGCAGCGGGGAAGGTGTCAGTACAACCTGTCAATGGACAACTCGCAGAGGGCGGTGTGCAACAACTTGGCGACCCGGAAGGGATTGAAATACAGTGGCGAGAAGCTGCAGTAGTTCTTGATAGGGTCCTCTTCGTGTTGATTTTTATTCTAACCCTAGCCACATGGTTGTATGTTCTTATCTCCTTTATATTCAGAACAGATATCAAAGCCTGAGAGGCATTAGCGTATTCGATAAAGGGGCAAGTGGGCAATGTGTAGCTCATGGAAGACTTTCAACCAAGGACAAAAATGCAGCTATAATGTGTAAGATTATTGTTATTAAGACTGCTCTTAGTATGTACAAAGTACTATAATTTCTACATGGCCATTCAAAAACAGGTTTCCTTTTCATGAATTATCTTTAATCGAGATATTTTGCTCCTCCTGGGAGCCAGTGTCTGGATACGCCGCTGCTAAGAAGTTTGACGGGGTATACCGGAACCTTTCATATACAACACGATAAAAACTACTTTCGAAAAATCAAATTAAGGCAACTTCAATAGCACCTTTAGAAATGTGAAGACTTTACAATGGCTTATTACCTAATCCGAACATGATTTGTATGGGCAGTACAATATACTTTCGGAATTGCACTTGAGTTGATTTTCGAAAATAGTTTTTATCGTGATATACAAGAATTCGCTTGCCGTATTTCATGTTTCTTGCCATACTGTAGCGACAATTTTTGATATTACGCCTTTGATGTTGTACAGTGTGAAAAAATACAATTCCGGTTATGCTATTATGTAACATACCGCGTATAATGGGAATGAAGAATTTCGTTGTGCCTTGCTATTGGTCTGTCATTATGATTAGTATCCTGTTGAAAGAAACTTGGTATGAATAACTACAGACACAGTGCTGTGAGAGATTTGTTTTCACTCTAATAATAATGATAATATTCCGTTCTTGTATAGCGCATATCACATTATCTAACGTTTCTGTGCGCTTCCAAAGGATTTTTGGGTATCATTACCCTTATCTGCTTATCGCATGAAATGATTGGGAAGCTTTTCAATCCCGATTGCTTTCGTCTAAAATACGATTTTGTGAAACGTGGTCAAGTGTATGTGTTGGTACAAGCTGTGGTTGTTTAGGGAAACATGTTTACAGGTTGTATTTATTTGCATGTTTTAATTTCTGTTAAAATGATCTAATAAATGTTCACTATCATTCGCTCATAGCTTCGCTCGTTGGTATAGTTCGCAGGTTTTTACATACACATTGTCATTCATGAGCAGACATTTTTATCAAAGAATACTATTACTCTCACGCTTCCTCTGAATGACATTTCTTATTCCTCCTCTCTCTCTCTTGCTTCTTCCTCTTACCTCCCTCTCCCCCTCTTTCTCCTGTATTCTACAACCCTTAAGCTTGCTCCCCAAAAAGTATGCTATCAAATTCCCCTAGCCCTCTTCTCTTAAAAGTGTGGTCATCTCCCCTCTCTCTTTTTCCCTGTTCTCCACCTCTCTGAGTTCTTTCTTCTTCTTTTTTTTTCATAAATCATCAAGCAAAATCATAATAGAGTGTACATGTATATAACCACACTCAATATGTTACATACGCATTAATATAACTCTATTATAACTACCCACTTATGATAAATATTTATCCAGCATTATTATCGAGGGCTTGTTTTCAAAGCGCGCTAAATCCATTTTTCACCGAAACCAAGGATGTTTGTTCCATACAAATATGACTCATTTGAATATCAAAAATATTTTAGGAAAGAAAATGTTTATTTCCAAAAGGCGCTAAATCCACAAATTGAGTGATATCGAGTAAATCGCGGAATTTTATTTAAACCATTTTCCTTCTTCGAAACATCAAACCTCTTTCATATTTTCAAGTAGCAACATTAGACATCTGACAAATGAGAATGAAATAAATCTTGTATGAATATTAATATTTCTAGGATTTCCTATATTCTTCATTTCTAACTAAGGATTCAGCACCTTCGGAAATATTTTTTCCCGCAACCTTTGAGGTAATGTATGACAAATAAGAATGAACCCATTCGTGACAGTGATCCACATTTTGTGGTTTGGCCTAATATCTTTTGATGCAAAGCCCTAAAAATCATACCAAATACATGAGCAGAAAGAGCAAAAAATTCTAAACAAACTGTGCCCATTTTGGTTGCGTCAATATTCGTTGTTTGATGCTGAATTTTTTAAAAAGAAAATAAGCATTAAAATCCTTAAATTGGCAATGTGATAGAAAGTTTAAAATCACCATTTTCCCCTGCAAATTGGCAACTTTTTCACTTCTTATCATAATTTCTGTCAATCTATATTCATTTCAGATACATGACGTTTTATAAGAAAAATGTAGCAATAAAATAAAACTGTTGGTGTTGCCAATTTGAAGAATAAAAGCTGATTAAATTAGGCTTTAAATAATTCCTGTCACGAATGGGTTAAGAAAAAAAAACTTCTCATGCAGGATTTCTTTCCTTCTCATTTTTTAGATGTCCAATGTTGGCACTCCCAACTGTGAAAAGGTTTTGATGCTTTGAAGAAGGCAAATTGTTTGAAGTTGATTTACTCAAAATTTTTCAAAGTGGATTTAGCACCTTTTGGAAATAAACTCTTCGTAATCATACAGTAGCCTATGTCGAGTGTACTTTCAACCTTCCTCCCTTACAAAAGCGACAAGCAATATGCGTCAGCTTTATGAGGGACATCCCAAGAGGCCGACAGACCACGAGAGCGGTCAGCCCAAGGACTGACTTCCCAAGACCGCCCGGCAAGACCAACAACGTCGGTCAGGTTTACCTCGAAGAAAACTTCAGAAGGACAACGAGGCTGTCATCATGATCATTGGCTGTCATTGGCGAGAATCTCGCGGGTTTTCGGTCTCGTGGGTGGTAGACAGCGACAAGCCAACAATTTCATATTTTTTTAATGCAGTATTATTTTTCCAACAAAAAAAGAGAGACCTTGCTGTACTGTAAAGATTTCTTTTAAATCAAGTTTGATAAAAAACTACAGATTCTTTAATAACAGAATAAAAATCAAACGTTACATGAATATGATATTTACATCTAAAAATAAACAAATGAAGCACAATCTAGATATTACTTTGATCAGTCAGTATCCATAAAAATCTTTATCACTTATCACAATTCATAATGTGAAAAAGGTATAATGGATCTACAGTGCCCCCCCCCCCCCAAGTTTACAGTTGGAAAAGTTTCCCAAATTAAATATTTCAAAATATTTTACTGAAATTTTCATAGACTCTCCTGGGTCTCTTCTATCAGATTGGGTGGCAACTTGCTGCGAGACTTTCCGTCGTAATTTTTAAGGTAATTTTTTTGCAGTATACCACAGAACTCCCGACACCTATACGCAGGAGTTAGCATTATGGGAGGACGGTGGTATGGTGGTATTAGGTTTAATGACTGTCTCTCAAACATGAGGCTGGTCTTGGGGTCGATCCTCGCTCGGTGCTATACCTTTGGACAAGGCGTTTTGCCCATATAATCCTTCTCGACCCAAGCACCTAACATCGCTGAGGTGATAATAATTGTAGAGGCCCGTTGGATTGGAAGGAAGTACGGATGTGGCTAACGTGGGAAAATAAC
This sequence comes from Echinometra lucunter, assembly GCA_029962745.1. Taxonomy (NCBI): domain Eukaryota; kingdom Metazoa; phylum Echinodermata; class Echinoidea; order Camarodonta; family Echinometridae; genus Echinometra; species Echinometra lucunter. The sequence goes on along the minus strand of CM057160.1, from coordinate 3,859,160 downwards.
CCAGTTGTTATCCTTTTCTTTTTTACCGGTTCTTTCACATTCAAGAATTCGTGTATTCTCCAAGTACGCCAATCGACTATTTTAAGTCGCATGTTGTGGGAACCTTAGTCAATTCGGTAAAATTAACCAAATTCTCAACTTCACCTGTGGACCAAATCCTATACCTATCAAACCCTGATCCTAAACCTAATTGCAACTTTAACCATAACCCTGCATTTCTGTAGAAATAAAGGCCGGAGCAATTGTCTCTCAAGCAGAACATGCATGGACCCACTAGCAAGTAAGCCCATGGTCGAAGCACCCCCATGCACCCCAATGACCCCAGTTGTTGCTCTGTTTTTAGGAAGGTGTAAGTAGTAGTAGTAGTAGTAGTAGTAGTAGTAGTAGTAGTAGTAGTAGTAGTAGTAGTAGTAGTAGTAGTAGTCAGGCGCGGATCCAAGGCCCGCTCGGCCCCCCCCCCCGACTCGAAATTTGTGTTTTTCAGCCCATTTTTGACCATTTTTGGTACCTCGCCCCCCCCCCCCCCCGAAAAAGAAAGGGGCTTAAAAAAAAAAAAATTAAAAAAAAAAAAGAAGAACGCCGAAATGGTAAATGTAATGTACAACCTTATTTTTTTCTCTCTTTCTTTCTTTTTGCTTGTCGCGAATTTTTTTAATTTTTGGACCTGTAATAGGAAAATAGGATACGCCAACTGTTCTAACAGTGTAGTAGTAGTAGTAGCAGCAGCAGTAGTAGCAGTAGTAGTAGTGGTAGTAGTAGCAGCAGCAGTAGCAGTAGTAGTAGTAGTGGTAGTAGCAGTAGCAGTGGTAGTAGTAGTAGTAGTAGTAGTAGTAGTAGTAGTAGTAGTAGTAGTAGTAGTAGTAGTAGTAGCAGCAGTAGTAGTAGTGGTAGTAGTGGTAGTAGTGGTGGTAGTGGTAGTAGTGGTAGTAGCAGTAGTGGTAGTAGTGGTGGTAGTGGTAGTAGTGGTAGTAGCAGTAGTAGTGGTAGTAGCAGTAGCAGTAGTAGTGGTGGTAGTAGTAGTAGTAGTAGTAGTAGTAGTAGTAGTAGTAGTAGTAGTAGTAGTAGTAGTAGCAGTAGTAGCAGTAGTAGTAGTAGTAGTAGTAGTAGTAGTAGTAGTAGTGATAGTAGTAGTAGAAATATAAGTACTAGTAAAATTTATTCAATAACTTTTTAGCGCAAGGCTAATCTGTCACAAGGTCCATTGCACAAACTAAGAAACAATATAAACATTATATACAGATATTTCAATAAAAATAACACCGTAATTATTAACCATGTAAAAGCATGAAAATATATTTAGAGAATGATAACTCTGAATTTAAAAGATTATGATATCCAAAAAGAAGAAGAAAAAGGGGGCTTTGACTGAAATTCTCATCGTTCCCCTGCGTTCATTTACTTAATTATTTTTCTTAGTACCGACAAACCGCACGCATAACTATATTTAAAAAAAAATAGAGAGACATGGTATAGATATCATGTATTCGTTCTGAAATTAGAGTTTTAAATAGGGATCAACATCGTAGCCAAACAAATCAAAATCAGTAGCATATAACATTGCCAGTTTGTAAAGAAGTGCTTTGGGGACGTCCTCGTAAAAATTTTCTGTCAATCTGGGATCTGAGCTGTTGGTCATGGAAGAGGGATTTGGTTTAGGGAACGTGATTTCTGGGTCCACCTTGGCGAGTCGGAGGACAAAATCTGCATCTTCATTCATCGTCTCGTACTTCCCAATGATGTCATAGTCAATGTCACAAGGCAGACACATATCATGAATATCTGACCAGTGTTTGTTGTAGGAATCTGTGTGAGGATCTACCAAGAACCGAATGAATTCTGTGAAGGTCAAGTCGTATTCTTTATACGAGTTTGCGCTGACACGGTCTGCCTCGGCTTTGCCGCGATACATTTTAATGATCGGCTTTCCATATCTCGAAACCCACTGCTCTCTTTCATCTCCGTGTCGGAAAAAGAAAGATATATTTGGAGCGAGCTTGTTCCGGAAAGCGGAGAGAACCCGAGTGAAAGGATGCCTCACGAAGACGAACTTGGTGTAGTTTTGTAACATGAATCGCCTCTGGCTGACATTGCTGTACTTGTGCAGAAAATTAAGGTAAAGTCTCCCTTTGGCATTGGGTCCCATGTGGTCATGGCGTGAAGTATTGAGATGATCGAATCCTCCCATCTTCAAGAAGATGGTCTTCCAGTTGGTGCAAGCAACCTTTGGCACGTTACAGTAGATGATGCGATGCTCTTCGTTGACAATGAGTTGTTCAGGTGGGTATAAGGCTACATCTCGCATCGGTTGGGGTTTCTTCATGTGGGCACATTGTTCTTTTAACCGAGCCTTGCGTTGCTGCAGAATGGAGATGCGTTGACGGTCTGCCTCAGCTTTGCTGGTGATGAGAGAATCCTGGAACAGAGTAGGAGAAGGAAGAGAAGGATTTACACATTCTTACCACAAAAGATTATTGCAAACTGGTCAGGATAAAGGGGTCTAACTACTACTAGTTCTATTACTACTACTGCTGCTACTACTACTACTACTGCAACTACTACTAGTTCTATTACTACTACTGCTGCTGCTACTACTACTACTACTACTACTACTACTACTACTACTACAACTCAGGGGCGGCGCTACAGGGGAGGGCAGGGGGACGAACGTCCCCTATGATCTTTCAAATGATAAAAAAGGAGAAAGAGGAGAAGGAAGAAAGAAGAGTATGGGGAAAAGGGGGGGGCTGGGTCATGCCACCATATAATGCCCCTATTTTTTTTAAATTTAACACGTGAATTTACATATGGGTCATCTTGCCAATTCCCCCCCCCCCCATTATCAAAATTCCCTGGCGCCGCCCTGCTTCCATGTGATATTCACACCTACAGAAAGGGCATTTCAATGGGCAATTCCTGTCAAGTATACCAGGAAGCTTTCTTATTTTCACACAAGACTTGGTCTCGGCTGGGGAATGGGGCGTCTTTTCAAAAGATCTGACCTGCAATTATCCAAAGTCCGGCCACACTTAGTATAAGGTATTTCCCCATCAAATGCCGCTGAAATACTGCCTTAGCTCTTTACATATGATGTATATTGTGAAGGAGATTTAACTGATTTGATGAAAAGCTAGATTGAAGTAATTAATAAGATTTTTTTTAATGGCTACCGGGATCCTTTTTTTTTCAAGTATGGGTCAAATCCCAAACATGTATTGTTTAAATTTTGTATACCAGGTTGTACGATGCACAATTTCTCATGATTTTTTAGTTCATATGTACAGAAATGATTAAGATGGCGGGCAGACCCAGCCCTAAGGGGTACAAAAAGATATTTCTCCACAACTTAGTCTCGTAATGACCTTTTCCTACATGTAAACTGAGGGCTATTTTCGATTTAAAAAAAAAAAAAGAAATTGCCCCTGTTTTTATAGAAAATGTGTTCCCCAAATATCTTTGCTAAAATATTTCAGTCCTGAACATTCGACTGTGAATTACTGATGTTATATTGGCACCTAGAATTCACTTTTCACATTCGATTTTGGACTGTGCATGTAGAAAAATTGCTCCAATAGTGACAATTTTTAATATGGCCTCAAAGGTCCTCTAGGGCAGAATCTGAGATGTCTCCATATCTAAATCTGGTAATATTGTTCAATCTACCTATGTGCCGAATTTAATGTTTTTACTGTAAAATAGATATAATTAAACTAAGGGCTATTTTGGATTTTTTTTAATAGCCCCCTTTTATCAAATTGAGCCCCTAAATCATATTCTTTTCTGTAATATTTTAGCCCTGATACAATCGACTACGAATTACTGATATGACATTACCTAGAATTCATTTTTCACATTAGCTTTCGGACTGTGCATACAGAAAATAGTGCCCCTACGGTGAAAATTTTTAAGGATGGCCTCCAGGACCCACTAGAGCAGAATCTGAGACGACTCCATATCTCAATCTTGTAATAATTTTGTAATCTACCCGTGTGCTGAATTTGGTTGTTATTACACAATAGACGTAAAGTGGGGACTGTTTTTCGATTTTAAAAAAGAACCCTTTTATCATATTGAGCCGCTAGATTATGTTTTCTGAAACTTTTCACCACTGACATGACTGAATAATTCGAATATGAATTATTGATTTCCTATTACCTATTATCTTTTCGCATTAAATTTATATTGAAAAAGTGCCCCTATGGTGGCCATTTTAAAAAAATGGCCCCCACGACCCCCATGGGCATAATCTTAGATGTCTTCCCATCTGAATTTGCTTATATTACATAAATATATGTATATACATATACATATATATATATATATATATATATATATATATATATATATAATATATATATACATATGTATACATTTATGCGAAATTTGGTAGCATATATATATATATAATTTATGCGAAATTTGCCAATTAACCCAAAATGCACAATTGGTCGGCTTTGCCACCCCACTAAAATGATTTATCTATCTAGATTTTAGCTGTACAAATGAATTATACATACAAGTTTATTTTTCTTGGATGGTACAGTCATTGAGTACACACAATGAAATGCTTTTTTAACAAAACCAAGTTCTTTTTAGAGCGTATTTGTCTAACAGGGTTCTGCAATAATTTTATGAGTGTAAATGAAAAAAAATTGTAAGCATTTCGAGTAAACTAAATTCTTTGTTCCCCCCTTTTTTTTGCAGCTGTCTATGGAATTACACTAAATGCTATGTATGGGGCTATCCTAAAATTCGGACACTTTTTCGTAAGAAAAAATATGTCGGTGTCATCGTTTTTCTGCCCGAAAATATTCCTATAGAAATCTATGTTTTGAAAAAAAAAGTGAACACCACTTCCAAGGTGGGACTGTCTTTATATCTAACGATCGTTTGTCAGTCGGATCGTATATCGGGTTTATTGGATGCATATATATACTTACAGAATTCCTGTCCTTTGTAAGACGTTGACTATAGTCCTTTACTTTCTGTACCTTCCCAAGTACTGCAATCTCACCTTCGAATTTAGACATAAAAAACAACGGATTTGTTATCAAAAATTACTTTTCTGTTGTTGCTGCAAATATACTATACTACTTGACTAATACTATTACATGTAATAAACAACAACAACAACTACTACTACTACTACTACCACTACCACTACCACTACTACTGCTACTTCTACTACTACTACTACTACTACTACTACTACTACTACTACTACTACTACTACTACAAGTTCAACTACTGATAACATTAATGACCATGATAATGACCATGATAATGATAATAAGCGTCAAGGATACATTTATTAAGATATGGACCTGTAGCACAGGCAGGGATTTGTTACATTTTTGTCAGAGCAAATGAAAGCTATGTTATAGTATTTGTAAGCAATGCAAGGATATACAAATTTTCATAACTACTTCACATTGTTATGAATTAGGTAGCTGATGAAACCTTTTCCCCTCTTTTTATAGACAGATTGTTTTCAAGCCAACACAATACTATACCCAATACACCTGTAACCTGTTAAGTTTCTTTCCCTGGGAGGGTCCATATAAATTCAATTTCTTTGGCCGAATACACTTAAAGTGATTACACAATGGTAAACAAAATTTTGATATATGATCGAGAATAGAATTCTAAGAAGAATGACATTAAAAATATGATGATTTTCAATCGAAATCAAAGCATTTTGGCTAATTTTCTCATGAAAAGTTATGAGCTGACCAAAAAAAATTGAGTATGAGGTATGACGTAAAAGTGGGTACCCAGCTTCGCGCGTTGCAGTTGTGCTACGCGCTAGACTGTACAATATACGTATACCTTGCGCGCATTTTGCTAGAAGTGCGCGACAAGGTACCCACTTTGACGTCATTTTGACGTCAAAGTGGGTACCCAGTTGAAACTGGGTCACAGCTGAGGGGTCAAAAATATCCTGAAATCTTACCACATTTGGGGGTTTCCTTGGCAACAGGACTTTTAAAAAAACTTTAGACAGATGAATTTCTGCCGATAAAATCATGCTCTTTTAAATGAACTAACATTGTTTCAGCATTGGGTACCCCCTTTAACACGATATAAACTGCTTTCGAAAAATCAACTCAAGTGCAATTTCGAAAGCGCATTGTACCATGGACTTCCCATACAAATCATGTTCGGATTACGTAATTAGCCATTGTAAATTCATTTCTAAACATTTCTAAAGGTGATAGACAGGGCTAATGAAGTTGCCTTAAGTTGATTTTTCGAAAGTAGTTTTTATCATGCTATTCGTTAAAGAATCAATCTGGGCCCGGTCTTACAAAGAGTTGTGATTGAGTCAATCGATCGCAACTTTAAGACTGTTCTCAACTCCTATCTCTTAAGTTCACAGTTGAGATCAATCTCAAAGTTGCGATCGATTTGAATCAGTCGCAACTCTTTGTGTGGCCCTGGTCTCACAACTGCATGCCAAAACTGCTCCTTAGCATGACTTCTGGGTCAACATGTCCTCCAGACGACACGTTCATGGTCTCCGGAGACAACTTTGGTACTTTTTTAAAGACAACAGCGAAAAATATACTATCTTTAATTTATGATAAATAACTTCCCCAATGAAATAAAACACAAATGGGAAAAGTAATATTGTAAATTTCAAAGAAGTGGAGGGAGTTTATTCCAAAGGCGTATGCTGCGGTGCCCTGCTATCTTTAATTTATGATAAATAACTTTCCCAATGAAATAAAACACAAATGGGAAAAGTAATATTGTGAATTTCAAAGAAGTGGAGGGAGTTTATTCGAAAGGCGTATGCTGCGGTGCCCTGCTATATTTAATTTATGATAAATAACTTTCCCAATGAAATAAAACACAAATGGGAAAAGTAATATTGTAAATTTCAAAGAAGTGGAGGGAGTTTATTCGAAAGGCGTATGCTGCGGTGCCCTGCTATCTTTAATTTATGATAAATAACTGTCCCAATGAAATAAAACACAAATGGGAAAAGTAATATTGTAAATTTCTAAGAAGTGGAGGGAGTTTATTCGAAAGGTGTATGCTGCGGTGCCCTGCTATCTTTAATTTATGATAAATAACTTTCCCAATGAAATAAAACACAAATGGGAAAAGTAATATATTGTAAA
>CM057160.1:3842036-3844536 GCA_029962745.1 Echinometra lucunter | reverse complement strand
GGGCGCTTTTCGAAGGGTTGTGTCAGAGTATAGTGCCCCTCCCCTGTTACATAGACGCAGGCTATGCTACAGTGGAAAACACTCCGTCCCTCGAATAGGACGTTAAATGGAGGTCCCGTGTAAAGGAGAGTCACCACCTTTGCACGTTAAAGATCCCATTGCACTATTCGTATAAGAGTAGGGGGAAAACCCAGTGTATGTGGTCCAGCGTCATACCCCCAATCGGTGATATCGGGAGGAGAGACCTGAGGCAGGTTACAGCGATTCAGTTCGCTTTTCGCCTCACAGGCACAGGTGACGCCAAACCAAATAATAATAATAATAATAACAATAATAATAATAGTCAGAGCCCTTGAGTACAGAGTTTGGCCAACTTGGTCTCAGTGGGTAACAACATGGCGCAATATCTTTTGTGTTGTGCTTGCCTAACAAAGCAACACACGTCATGTTGTGCCCTATTGTAACCAAGTTGGCTAAACTCTGCAATATAGGGCTCTGGGCATAGTGTGTATATAGGGTCAAATCTCTTTGTTGCTGCTATGTATACATATTTTGGTGCCCCCCCCCCACTCCCTCTCTCACTCACTCACTCTCTCTCTCTCTCTCTCTCTCTCTCTCTCTCTCTCTCTCTCTCTCTCTCTTGGCATGGGCATGCTGGGGAAATGTGCCCCATAGCTACGCCTCTGGTCTCTATCTTTTGTCTAGCTCCCCTTTCTCTCTCTCCCCTCTCTCTCTCTCTCTCTCTCTCTCTCTCTCTCTCTCTCTCTCTCTCTCTCTTGTCTCTCTCCTCTCTTTTCTTTCCTTTATAAGCACCCCCTCTCTCCTATGTGTCTCTTCCTCTCTTTCTGTTCCTCTTTCTCCCCCATTCTCGCAACCCTCCTCTCTCTTTCTCTCTCACAAATCTTATGATCGTTTTTACTCACCAGGATCCCTCGCCTCTACATTTTATTTTGATATTTTATACAAACTTCATCACCCATTTCTTACTATTATTAGATCAGCGCAATCAATAATGATCACATTATCATGGCATAATTTTATACGCAATAAACTGCAACCATGACGACGAACGTTGATATGACAAGGAAATGTTACGGTGTGGATGCGCTCATGTTTTGAAAATTGTGTTGATTTCTGACAATTAGAGAAAAGACTTGAACCTTTCCTGGACCCATGAGGGTTGAGGTTCGAAAACCAAGCACATGCTAATATGATTAGGGGGTATTTTTTCCAAACTGCACGGGGAAAAAAGGAATCGAAAGGGATGTGATTTTGATCAGTGGATAAAATTTGTTTAGAGTTTTTTTTAACCAATGCCCACGCTTGTTTATAATGATATATTCTGACTGTTCCCCCGGATAATAGTTTTTTCCAGTGATAACCAGTAGAAGCCGTCAGCATGCAACTTTCTCAATAAGTTTTTTTCCTGAAATCGTATTCCACCCCATGTGACAACCACCCGCCCCCAGATCTGCACCTGATATAGTGAGGGCATTTCCAACCAAGCGCCATTACTGTAAGATAAAAGATCAGTCCATAATCAGATTCGGTTAACATATTACTTTTATTAAAGGCCAAGTCCACAGCAAGACGGTGTTCATTTTCATTTTGATTTTCATCAAATTCTCATCGCTTCGTTTTGAATTTCTTATTCTTTTTATTGCAGTGAACTTCATCTTTCTGTGGACTTGGCCTTTAATACCAGCAAGCAACGTAAGTCCATCATCCGGGATGTTCCTTGTCATTCGTGGATTGTTGCAGACGAATTTGTGCCTTCGCGGGTTGCCTTTGCCTACATGCTCACTGCATTCTGAATAAGGTCAATGGCTTCTTCTTCAGAAAACTCACATTCGAGATCAACATCGACAAAGAAATTTCCCTTGAGAAAACCTGCGACTTCCACAGTGAGTTCCCAATGGTCTTTGGCTATCTGCTTCAATCCGAAGCTGGCACATCTGGAAAACCTAGCTGCACGGAACAAAGATGGTTTGGTTGGTCGACGGGTTGGTCTTGATAGGGTGGCGCTCTTCAATCTCTTCTGATTATTCGCACCATTCACTTTCGTCGGTTTTGGGATTGGCTTCGGATAGCTGCCCTCGAGCGTCTTTTAGAGAGAACGATGCATATTGCAGCGCAAAGAAGCCGCATAACTGTAATTCTGAAGAAGAAAAAAAAACGCCCCAAAAACATGAATACAAGTGCATATCAATCCAAGCACATTTACAAGAATGATTTAAAAGAGATGTTCATGGTAATGACCGATGGCATTATTGTAAACATTGTACTGTATTGTTTGCATTGCATATATCTTATCATTGTAAAAGCCTGCCTTTGGCTAGAATCTGCTTTTCAGCAAGGCAGTGTGAATATGTCTGAAAGACATCATTCTCAGCCCTTTATAGGACGCCACAATGTTTCCTCTATTTCCCCACTCAGTGGCATGCCACATTAAGCGGAAGAGATCCGATCGATGAAACAATCCATCAAGATTTTTTACACA
>CM057160.1:3827432-3841536 GCA_029962745.1 Echinometra lucunter | reverse complement strand
GCTTGTCCGACATAGCAACAACTAATGTATGCAAACTGGACTCCATCTATTCAGATCCCATTATGCATAACAGATGAAATGAATAGTTGGTAACCGAGGGTTCTGGAGAGAAACGTGGATCATAAATTTGTATAACATTAGTAAACAGGTCTATACTGATGAAACGTTAATTCCCGTTTTTTTAATCTATGATTAATCTAAAAGGTGCTTCGCCTTTTAAGAAAAGGAAAGTAAGAATGCATTTTCAGACAAATTTCATAGGTGAAATCTGTCATGCAACACGTCCTCTGATAAAAAAAAGTGTGAGAGTGAGAGTGAGAGATAATTATTATAATGTCCAAAAGTCACTGTATGCATCAGCGAATGAGTTAGTATATATTCTAAAGATTGGTATTCTGTGCAGTATACTTTCCACTGATTTTGAACACTCAAGAGGAAATAGTAACTATTCTATGAGCATATAAGTCTAAAGGCGCCCGACTCATTAGAAACAATTATTTATAATTGTCTCAAAGCTATCCACATCAGGCCATTCCATATTACGTGTTTTGAAAATAATTACAAATCTACCCGTTATACGATAAGCAGAAGTATATATTCCAGCGTACAAACACAACCCGCAGTCAGATTGCTTTATAAATAATACTATCAAATGATCAGTGATAAATGGAAATCAGGTTCAATCACATAATCATCACAAAAGTGATTCATTGGTCTTGCTAAAACAGTCTTGCATATACTCAATGCCACAGTGAGGAAAGGGGGATTTAATCAGTAACTGTGAGACTGGGTTAAGCGGCGTCACCGCCAATACGAAATGTCAACTGGCACTAATTAGAAAGTAACTGTAGATCGGTCAGTCTGGTGGGGTTGGCAGAGAGCAGACACGGGCGGATGTGGGATTATTATGAAATCGGGGGGAGGGCGCAATACAGCGAAAATTTTCTTGACTATCAAAATGAAATAGAAATAATATTAATGGTTATAGTAATGATAGTAACAGCAATAATCAAAAAGGTAATAGTAATAACGATGATAAAAATAATGGCAATTGTGATTATGATAGTTATGATGATGATGATGACAACATGAAAACGATAATGATCCAATAGTATAATAATTAAATACATAATAATGACAATAATAAAGTGATAGCAAATATTGTAATAGTATTTTACCATAAAGGGGATACATTCGATGTAGAGTTGGTTTGATTAACGAAAGCCAACTGGGTTTCAAAAGAGATGAGGTGCACGAACAATCCACAACCGCCCCCCCCCCCCCCCCCCGGCCGCCCCTCCGCCCAGTGCACAGCGGTGAGCTAAATAACGACTATGATACTCCGTGGCTATTTCTTCATGTCGAGTGGTCTGTCTACCCTCTGTTCTGCTAGTAGGAGTGTGAAGTTTATACAGGTTGAAGGCAATAGTGTGTCTCGGCCCAATGGAGAGGACAGCATAGAGGAGAGAGAGAGAAAGAGACAGAAAGAGAGAGAGAAAGAAAGAAAGAAAGAAAGAAAGAAAGGAGGAAAAGAAAAGGAGAAGAAAAATGATATTCACCTAAAATTCCTGGCATACTGTCCCGTGAGAATAGATATGAAATGGTGCAACCATTGAAACCAAAATCACATACCTTCCCCCCCCCCTCCCCCAAGAAAATGGACCGAAAACAAATATTGGTATTCATTTTATATGAGACTAGACATACACTTAGCATGGAGATCTGGTCCAAAGTTGAAAACTATGTCAAATTTGAATTCGTATGAGGGCGTTTCAAGAGCTGTCATTTTCAGGAAACACTTCTACCATGACGTTGTTTCTGGGGTTTTTTTTCGAAGCTGACATTTAAGAATGAGAGAGTGAGCAAATCATTTCTTTCACCTTAATCAGTACTCAAATATTGTGTGTAAGTCCACACACGCCTGGGGCATCAAAGTCTGTTCACAATTTGTATTTCTAATCATATTTGAGACATTGGTATTTGAAGAGAAATTATTTTCAGGGAAATTATCTCTATCATATTTTCTTAAACCAACATTGAAAAAAGCCCCTCCATGATATTTCTTCCATCTTTACAAGTACTCAGCCTTCTCTATAAACAGTGGCGTGCGCAGATATTGGATATAGAATGGGGGTGGAGGGAAGCAAACATCTCAGCTTTCGATAATCCATGGCAAGAAAACAACTTTTTGAGGGCAGTTGTTTGAGAATGTGTGATATTTCGTGCATTTTAAGAGTAATGTTTCAATGCGATTCTTGAAAATTATGAACTATAATACTTTTCTTCACATTTTGCCATGGACTGAATATTGCCGGGGGAACAAAGTTAACGGCCCCTCGCTCCTCCTTCAGTTACGCCAGTTCTCATAATATCGCAATTTTGTCTTTTCTCCCCGATTCATTCCTGATGGCGTGCCCTCGTAGCTGTCTATGTTACAACTAAAACACCATGAGAGCAGGAAAAATGAAACTTGATTGGACGAAAATCATATTTATATAGGCCCAAATGACACCCGAAAAGGTTCAGAGTAAACCATTAAATGGATATCTGCGTGGCTGCATGGCATGCAATAGCATACTACCAGAGTTGTCAAGAGATTCTAGTCATTCAAAAATAATTGCATTTAGATATGAATCGATGAGAGTATACGTATTTAAAGAGAATGTGTAAACAGAGAAATGAGATGAAGCGGAAGCGAACGCAAACCATGGGATGGAGAGAAACATACATCATGATAAGCAGGGACGAATAGATACTATAATATTTCAAGAGAGTGAGAGAGGGGGCAAGTTCATTATCATAAATTTTAGTCTCGCCTTGTTCTAGATCATGTAGATGACACTGAAAATCTTGATTTTTCATGCCAGAGACAAGTGAAGCCTAAAAATTCCTTCATTTGTGGAGAAAAGAAAATGGATCATTGGCGCTTCAGCTGTGACTTTTCATCTCTAAGCTCCTTGATCTATATATGCTTAAAGGCATTGGCTAACTTTGTGAGCAGCTCATTAAAAAAATTCTCAAACTAAGATGAAACATGTGTATTAGTACTTGTATTTGTACTCAGAAACCCTGAAACCAACCATAATTTGAAATGGAAAACAGTCAATAAGATGCAAACGCTGATTTTATTAGTGTCGGTCTCACAAGACACTTTAGCTAGAGGAGCATTTTCAACCAATTCAAAAGAAAAACCGTTAGCTGCACCTCTCTCCCTGTACTATACATGATATGCATACACACACATACTCACACCACCGTACTATACATGTACATGATATGCATACACATACACTGTGCAGGTGAACTCTGTGCACATGTCCTGTCTGTGCAACCGACCACTATATTTTCTTCAAGCATTAGTTTACATTTTTAATATTTAAAAATACTTTCCGTCGACATTATACTTTCAAACTTTCAGACAGGTATTTTAAAACTATAACTCTTGTGTTTATACCATTGTCAAGTAGCAAAATAAGATTTTTTTTAAATTCTCACAATGTTAGCCTTTTACTTTAATCTGCTACTTTCGAAACGACTTTATTGGGATTTTGGAACTATTGGTTTTAATGAATTATATTGGGCAATCTCTCTCTCTCTGTCTCTCTCTGTCTCTCTCTCTCTCTCTCTCCTCTCTCTCTCTCTCTCTCTCTCTCTCACTCACATTCATGCACTCACCTTTGCTCCATATTTCTATTACACGAAACTTCCTGTCTAGAATTCATTAGGCATTATCGAAACCTCATTTGTATTTTAGAATATTGGATATGCATTAAAATAGATGACTAAATCTCTCTCTTTGTCAGTCTTTGCATGTCTCTTTTTGTGTCCCCCTCCCCTCTCTCTCTCTCTCTCACACACACACACACACACTCATTTACTAAATCTCATTCTGTCTGTCGATTATGCCTTCTAGCAACCTCATCATTCGATGACTGGTATGAGAAGCAGCTTCTCTCCGATCTGCTGACGAACTACGGTCCGACCTCGGTGAGACCTGTCAAGAACAACTCCAAAACATCAGAAGTCTTCTTCAGGTTGCTCCCAAAGGAACTCATCAGCTTCGTGAGTTTAGGGCACTTTCTTTGGGTTCCAAGCCTGACATTCTGAAGCTAAATTGATTAATTATTGTCGTCTTCATAAAAGCATTATGATTAATTCTGCAAAATGGAAAGGAAAATGGCGCTCCTTTAGTGTTCTAGGGGAGTATATTCTGCAATACCACGGCATCCTAAGCTTTGGAATAAACTCGATTGGCAGGATAATTTTGTGCACTGCTTCAAACTTTGTTTTTCTTTAGAAGAGGAGATCTTTTTGTAATCGAAAGACAAGCGCGGTCTTAAAGTTGATATAAGAAAGCGATCAAAAATATTGAGATAATTACATCAATGGAAAGCTATCAACCCCCAAAATAATATTGAGTGGTGTTCAACCACAAAAAAAGTTCAGAATGGTGAATTTAAGCGACTAAACTTGAACAAAATCTCGAAGCCAGAAACGCCGGGTCGCACACAGAAACCAAGGGCCTCGATGGTGACGTCACGAAAGGGGATTGCATGCGCCGGTGGAAGTAGTGGCAATGCTGTGCCTATGTAAAAGTGCCTTCTTATGACGAGGTTAGATTGTCATTGTAAATTCGTAAATGGGATAATTTGAAAGACTTTATGTTTTTATTTGAATGAAGAAACACAAAACAACATATTCAGTAGCTGAATTTTTTTCATATGGTCACAGTTTCCTTTTTGGAGAGTTTTAAGGCGAGTTTACTAAAAAAAAATTTTTTTTAATGATTATTCTTTCAGTTCTTCTAAAATCATGATAATTATTCTTTCTCTCTATCTCTCTCTTTCTGTCGATGTGTGTCTCTCAATGTCTTTATTTATCTGCTTCTTTCTCTATACCTCTTTGTTTTTCTACCTCTCTGTTTCTCCCTCTCTTTATCCTCTCTCTGTCTCTCCTTCCCTCTATGCAGGATGAGGCTCATCAGCAGATTATGCTTCTCAATTTCATGCGAATGGTACGATCATAATTCTTGTTACAATACTTATTGATAATTAAAATTGGTTTTGTGAAATGTAAATTGCCGAAGTAGCATCATACTTTACATTGCGTTTTATAAAATGAAATAATAACAAATGAATAATTTCAATATCAATGAGAGTTTTTTTTCTTCTTATTTACATTTTCCTTTCGCATTTCTTTGAAAACATTGAGAAAATTCAACACTCTGTATACTTGAAACAGTGTATGCATTCAAAGGAGGGACATGAACGTTGTTTTTTTTTAAAAACACATAACATATGCGGACGTTAATAAAATTGTAAAGAATCTCTTTATGAAAGTGCAAGTCTAGTCTATAAATGAAATGTTTTCTATCTTGTCGTTTTGAAATGAATTATTTTTATATCTAACTATGCGGTTCGAAACACCTTTTGCGCAAAAAAACCCCCAAAAAATATTGTTAACGAGGACAGCTTCTCTAACTTGTTAAAACTCTGTTGATTTTGCTTTTTAAAATCAACTTTCTTCACAATTTCGTTTAGATGTGGACTGATGAGAGCTTGACATGGGATCCTAGTGACTATGGAGGAGTCAACATTACTACTGTCAAACCAAGCGATGTATGGAGACCTGATATATCACTTTATGAAAAGTAAGACGCATAATGAGTATTAGGTCGAGAGAAGTGTTCTCCTCTTCTTGGTAGATAAGGCTTTTTAAAAGTCATAAATTATACAGTTTCATTGCTATGTTTCCAAATTAATCAACAACAGTCAATTTATTCATATTGATCAAATACATGAACATCTGAAGGAAGAGGCGTTAATATTAAAGCATTGGGTCGGAATGAAACACGTGTGGATGATTTTACGTTATATTAATCAACATCAGGATGGGTATTGGGAATTCTTATGTATGTCATGAAAAACAGTTGGCCCATGAAATTTCCTTGGGGATGCCACAGGCAAAACAGATAATATGATATAATATGATACCCC
Source organism: Echinometra lucunter (assembly GCA_029962745.1). Taxonomy (NCBI): domain Eukaryota; kingdom Metazoa; phylum Echinodermata; class Echinoidea; order Camarodonta; family Echinometridae; genus Echinometra; species Echinometra lucunter. The sequence goes on along the minus strand of CM057160.1, from coordinate 3,835,540 downwards.
CCCCCCCAAAAAAAAAAAATGAAATAAATAAATAAATAAATAAATAAATAAATAAACACCTGTTTATAACATACCTTTCGACCAACTCTAAAGGCTCTTCCTTTGTCCCTTCTTACAAAATCTTGGATCCTGTCCAGCCATACAAAACAGAGTTGGATGAAATTAAGTCAATATATGTATAAAGAGAAAATGCTAATTATTGTTTAATGGTAATCGTAGCTTCCCTTCCCTTTTATAAATCAGTTGAAATGAAATTCGATGATGAATGATATGCATTTTACACCCATTCGGTAGCGATGTGCCTTTTAAGACTGTAAGTTCCGAATAAAATATTTTTGTCACATTAGCAAAGTCTTCTGGACTACAACACCGCATATTCTTTCGACGAAATAAAAGCCGATAAAAGGTCAGATTTGCTTCCATAAGACCTAAGAGCTCTCGGCTTTATACATTATAGATAAGAGCATTTTTTCGTTCTCGAAGCTTATCATTGCGCTCCCAACGTCTCCTAGAGAATGCATGATATTTGACACTTTGAGGTTTATTGATTCTTGTTTCATTTTTATTCGCTGCTCAGAGAAGCTCTATATCAGTATCCACAACAAGTATTGGACATTTTATGGTTTATTTATTTATTTTTCTTTTTGTTCATGCTTTTTATTCATTGCTCCTAGAGATTTTATCAAAATAAAAAAGGGATTTGACATTTGACATTTCAGCGCTCAGAGAGATTTCATCAGTATCCAAGAAACATTTATACTAGTGTCATACAACGGTTCTATGGACTGGTACTTCCCTGCCTTTGTGACGTCTGTGTGTCCTATCGATATCACCTACTTCCCATATGACGTCCAAGAATGCAAAATATCCATTGGACCGTGGGCTTATATGAAAAGCATGGTAAATCATTCATTTCAATCATTTCATTGCTTTATATTCGATTATATCCAATCATTTCCATATCAATGAGGGCTGTTGCATTTTCCAGTCAATACAAACAGAGTCTGTAACATAAATAAAATCACTAGGCATATTCGACGTAAAATAGTGTGCATGGATCTGCCTGTCCGTATCTAAGTACACCTTTGTATAAAATATACATGACCACATTCTAATTTGGGTGTCATGGTCACCATTATCTTTTTTTACATGTGAACAAATAACAACATCTGACACGGAGCCATGTAGGAAACTGGAAAAATAGTTTGTGCTTAGTCATTTCGATCACTCTTTTATTTGGTAAATGAGGGCAAGTGCTGCAAACTAAATATTAATACAAAGGCTTTAAATACATGCTTGTGGAATCCACTCTTTTGGGAGTAATATCAGGGTTAACTACATTTACGAGTGGAAATGAATTCATATTTGACTGAATTCCACTATTTTTGAGCGTATATTTCCACTCCAAATTAAGTGATCTCTATTATGACCCGTCAAAGAGTGTTTCCACTCCAAAAATGAAGTGATCTCTAATATGATTCCTCATAGAGTCGTATCCACTCCAAAATGAAATGATCCCCAATGTGACTCCTAAAAGAGTGGATATCCACTCCAATATGATGTGATCTCTAATATGACTCTTCATAGAGTGGATATCCACTCCATTATGATGTGATCTCTAATATGACTCCTCACAGAGTGGATATCCATTCTAATATGATGTGATCCCTAATATGACTCCTCAAAGAGTTGATATTCACTCCAATGTGATTTGATCTCTAATAAGACTCCTCAGAGAGTAGATTTTCACTCCAAAATGAATGGAAATGATCCTAATATGATTCCTCAAAGAGTGGTTTTCACTCTAAGATAAAGCGATCCCTCATATCACTCCTCAAAGAGTGGATGATCACTCCAAACTGAAGTGATCCCTAATTATGAATCTTCAAAAAGTGGATATCCGCTGCAGTATGAGAGATTACGGAAGTGAAGTAATTCATCAAACACGTTATGATCTTGATAGGTACATTTCCAGCTCTCCAAGCAGGGTGACACCACCATCGATATCTTCAACAGGAATGGGGTCTGGATCCTGGAACGGTCGGTCGGCACCAACAAGGACGCTGTTCTCTGCTGCGACAATCGGACCTGGTCCATGATCGAGTACAACATCACCATCCGTCGCATGTCCAAGTTCTACACCAAAACCGTCGTGGTCCCAGCGTTCCTTCTGACCCTGTTGATGGCCCTAGTTTGTTGGCTTCATCCAGCCTCTGGTGAGAAGGTGACCTTGGCCGTCAGCAACCTTCTCGCCCTGATTCTTTTCCAGCAACTCGTTGCGGATAGGATGCCACCGAGCGGAGAGACTACGTCCATTATTGGTAATTTTCGTTCATGAGAGCGCACAACCATGTGAAAGTAGCAATGAAAGCGTACACTTTACAGGAAGTTGACCATTCATTCCCCACGTAGAAAAAGCGCCATTCTATCAACAGTCTAACAGTCTACCGACGTAATTACATGGAAAAAGATTTCATGGATATTTTCAGTGTTACAACTGGAGTGGCATTAATGGCATACATTGAGATACATGATGAAGTCAGAATTATCATCATGTCACTTATGTTTACTCAATTTGTAGGAAATTTCGTCACCTGAGATTATTGCTTTTCTTGTTTTTTAAAGCAGACAAATGGTGAAAGGAGTCTAAGGAAAACTAATGATATTCATGAAATACAAATAACAAATAACAAAGCGCTGATTAGCAATAGCAATTTATCATTACAATAATCATTCAAAGCACTAATCACGGAAGAGCATTCCTTGGATATCTCTTTTTGATCACACTGTCTTGCAAAGCGATTTAGCATGCAAATCGTCCTCTTCGTAGTGAATATTTTTTCCGACATCAAGAAATCTTGCAAATCGTGTTTAAAGAGAAGCTTGGGTTCCGGGAAAGGTGAAAAATAATTGACGAGCTTTTTTCCATTCTGTCCTTGTCAGTTAGGAAGAATACCATGGCAAAAACGTCCCCTAGAAAGGGATTACTCTTCAAATGCCCTCATATTGGAAATATGACAAGAAAAAGCTCAAAAGTTCGGGGGTAGCATTTGTAAGTAGTCCCATATACTCATTTCTTTGTGTAGTGCAAGTACCTTTTAGAGAAAGTAAGTGAATTTCTTATCAATTCGATAATATCAATCTCACACTAGACACCTGTATTTATATACAACTAACCTAACTCTCCCAGTTGTTTTGGAACAGTTTCTTTCACATTATATGATCGCATGACCAAAACTCCAGTTTATCTTTAAACATTGTATCATATTTTGTTTTCATTGTCAGTGAGCTTTTTCATCGTAATGATCGCCATGTGTTGTGCTGAAGTCCTCTGTGCCATCTTTGTTCTTCGGATCTATCACATGGGTGGACAGACTGAGGTTCCATGGTTACTCAGACGAATCATGCTCTGTCCCATCATCCTTCCCCTCTATACAAGCAAAGAAAGCAAGGAGGTTTTGAGGATACAGCAGGAAAATTATAAGTAAGCAAAGGGTACAAAGATTTCTTACTTAGCTGGCCCCGTTTCACAAAACTTTTTAATCCTTGGGGGTGTTCCATAAAGCTGTTCGTAAGTTACGAACAACTTTACGAACGACTGGTGATACCTTCTTGGGTGCTAATCAGATTCTCATTCATTTACATGTAGCACAAGAAGGTATCACCAGTCGTACGTAAAGTCGTTCGTAACTTACGAACAGCTTTATGAAACACCCCCTTGCATCTGATTGGCTGAGAGCAGATTTGTCATAAAGTGGCAGTTGTCACTGATAACAAGTTTTATATGAAACAGGGCCCTGGTTATTACTGCAGATGGTAATTCTTCGAAATTATTCTGTTGCATAGACATGATAGAGACAAATTGTCTCAGCTTAAAAGAGGCATCATGGTGTAGAGACTGTAGATTGTTTTCTACTCTGTGTGTGAGAAAGAAATCAACTTCGTATTGAACTCTCTTCTATCTAATTATTTCAGAGCCTTTGTGTTGGACATTTAGGTTTTTTAAAATAGCTTAGACAAGACTGTTTGGTAAAGGAGGCACAGCACATACTAGATCGAACGCCCCACTTAAAGGAGAATGCAACCCAGGTTTTATAGTGCTCTTAGTGAATAAAGATGACCAAGAAGAGTAAATAGTGAAAAATTGAGCAAAATCGGACAATCCGTTCAAGAGTTATGAATTTTGAAAGTTTCAGTAAATCCATATTTTGGGGATCCTTGAGTTGGCAATTTTGCCAGCATCTGTGATATCATCGTGGACAACTCTCAATTCATTTTGTACATAATTTTTCAGAAAAAAATGATTTACATGAAATTCAAAGTCAGGAATCAACATAATTCTTCCCAGAATGCTTGCAGAATTAATATAGCCATGTCATACTCAAACAATAAATCAAAAGAATTTTTATTTTTATTGAAAATAAAGAAAACGTTACATTGTGTGTACAAAATGAATGGAGAGTTGTCCACGATGACATCACAGATGCTGGCAAAGTTGCCAATTAAAGGATCCCCATAATAAGGATTTACTTAAACTTTCAACGTTCATAACTCTTGAACAGATGGTCCAATTTTGCTCAAACTTTCACTGTTAACTCTTCTTATTCTTCTTCATTCACTGGAAGCACACTGATGTCTGGATTGCATTTTCCTTTAAGTTTCGTCCATTGACTGCTTCCTTGAAGATGTCAGCTAAAATGTATGGCAATCCAAGTAATCTACCTTTAGTACCATCTCTCGGCTTTTGGTGTGAATAATTTTCTTAAATATTTATAACCCTTTTCTCAGTGTTATCCAAACACGTGATGACTCTATTATTTCAACCCCATGACAACAAATATTTATACGCCGAACTATTCAATAATTTGCCGTGCCTAATATTATTTTGAGAATGCGTTTTGTGAATTGTTAGATATTCATGATGTCACTTCTTGAATGTTTTTCACTAGGAAACGTCGCAGATCGAAGCGTATCGCGATTTCGTCAGACAAATCCAGAGAACATATCCCTCGATGCTTAAACATCGATTCATCACCAGTTACAGTAAGGGAAGCAGACAGGCAAGATCCTGCCAACAATTCCCTTCTTGAGAACCATGGTAACAGCGTACGCCATCATAACCGGAAGAACAGCCCCGATGGTTTTAGACCTGATAACATTGACCCGGAAATGATTGCACAAACTTGGCGTGACCTTGCCATTGTCATCGATAAATTCATATTTGTCGTGTTGCTGCTAGTAACGGCTACATCGTGGGTCTACATGATCGTTTCGTTTTCTTTCCATTTTTAAAATGAACCGATCAAAACATTATCCAAACAAAATTAACGAAAGCAAATCGTACTGACATATCTATAGAAAGAAAAAAAGACCCCCATAATAAGAATATATGCAGATTATACAAAAAGATATAAATTTTCACTTGACAATGCAACTTTTTACAACGGTGTATCTGCTGTCCATCAGTACAGACTCGCTGGTTAACATCGTTATCATTATCATCACTGTTATCATTCTGTTCCCAACATTAGAGTACGCACATTTAGAATTACAAAGAAGAACAAATAATTTAGTGCAGGAAGGCTATTACATAATCATGTGACCCACCAAGAGTACTGACAAGTATTCAGGAAACCTGGGAAAGGCCTGGGCAGGAACCGTTATCCGTTTGTTGTTGGTTGTGGTTTTTTTCATACTGAGTGAGATTTTGTATGTGGTGTCGAATATGGCGCCCCAAAAGAGTTTCCAGAATTCATATGGAGATATCAAATCAGGGGGGTGTTTCATAAAGCTGTTCGTAAGTTACGAACGACTTTACGCACGACTGGTGATACTTTCTTGTGCTACATGTAAATGGATGAGAATCTGATTAGCACCCAAGAACATGTTCCAGTTGTGCGTAAAGTCGTTCGTAACTTACGAACAGCGTTATGAAACACCCCATGCCCCTAAACCATGAGAGAGTTAATTATATACCTCATCTTTCTGTTCCAAGCAGAGCGCTGACTTATGGTGGCCCTGAAGTACGCTCGCTCGACAACAGGTCATGTGCGACGTAAATTTCGCGGCCAACTTTGCGTCCCAGTCTCGAAATTCGCGACCTGTGCCGCAAAATTCATGACCCGGGATGCGAAATTCATGTCCCGTGACGCAAAATTCATGATCTGGGATGCGAAAGTCATGACCAAGGACGAAAACTTCATTACCAGGGATGCGAAATTCGTGTCTGGGACGCAATTTGGTAACATATTACGTTTTTGTTCGCAACGATGAATGTATAACAAACTTACGTACTTTGTAAAATATTGCATAAAACGTGTGGTGCAACAGTGTCATCACCCGGCGTATAGTGTTTGGGGTATTATTCGGAGATACTGCTTTGCTGTTCACCATGTAATACGGCATTATTTCAAACACATGAATAAAAAGACTACTAATTAAATACGATTAGAGCAAGTGCTTGAGATGCCCGACATATTGTCTGAATTCAAAGTTGCGTATAACGAAATTGCAATGTTTTTCTTGAAGGCTTGGGCATTTGAGGAGAATATTGTAAAAAAGTTAAGATAAATTTAGAGTTATTGACGAGCATTATACAGTTTACCAATGCGTGTTTTATATAACGATTTTATGCATTTTAACTCTTACAGTGCCGATGGCACATATATGTGCCCAAGAGACTTTACATTTTTAATCGACCATTACTCCACTTAGAATAATGGATATGGTCATGAAAATATGTCAAAGTTTAGAGGATAAATATAGTATTTAGAATATCTATCAGTCACTGTATGCTACCATAGGATATTTTTTAGAAAACTGCAGATTTTGGAAAGGATCCATTCTTATTTTAGCATGAAACAATAGTAAACAAATGAGAAATGAAAACGGAAAGGCCAAGAGGGAAGCTCATAAATAATTGTCATTCAGGACATTCAATTAATGAAAATATTTGGTATCTTTTGAAAGGGTAATAAATTTTCTACAACTTTTGTGTAGAACTTAACTGTATAGAAATTACTGTTGAAGACTTATGGGTATTTGAAAAGCAAGCATTGCTCATGATTTGGTAGAATTTGGGAACAAGCAAAACCCCTTGGCACCGTAAGAGTTAACAGGTCCGTGTTTCATAATCATGATTATCAGCTAGAATTGGAAAAGTGGTTACGGTAATGACAAAGAATATATATTTACGAAGAACTTTCAGTACCGAAATAAAGCACGCGTAGGTATTGCAGTACGTGGTACAGCCCCATATCGCGCGTCATCGATAACAACAAACGGTTTCACGTGTAGTATTATGCCAGCCTGACACTTGCACGATTTTGTGTCACGCATTAGCACGACTCAAGTCGTGCCAGTGCGCAAACTAGTCGTGAACTGGCGTGAAGTGTGCGTAAACACGTCGTGACACGTCGTGACTGCGTGCCATGTCGGGACGAGAATTTTGAAATGTTCAAAATTTTGGTCACGACAAAATTTAGCGACCGGGTCGTGAACTATGCGCAAACTGTTCGTGAACTCGTCGTGAACTCGTCGGGACGATGCGGGAGGATGCGTGCCAGTGCGTGGCAGTGCACGCCATGCCACGACTGTCACGAATAGTTCACGAACAGCTCACGTCGAGTTCACGAGTAGTTTTTATATGGCGTGCCCAAGTCGGCACGACACCGTCCGAATTGCGGAAACTCGTCGTGTCAATGCGGGAAGTGCGTAAACTATGCGCAAACTATACGTGAACTCGTCGTGCCAGTTCCTGTCAATGTGGACACTGACGGGCACGCATTCGTGAACTATTCGTGAACTCGTCGTGAACTTGTCGTGAACCATGCGTGAACAAGTCGTAAACAGTGCGGGAGCCTCCCAGTTCGTGCCCCAAAATGGCACGACTTGCCACGACAAAATCGTGGCCAAAAGTCGTGCAAGTGTCAGCCTGGCTTTACAAACATTTAAAAAAATGGTCAAAAGCATGCATATTCCCGGGGATTTATAGGGGGTCTGCTCGAGGTTCAATTTTATATTTTCAGAGTTTGAAATTTTATGTGAATCACCTTTTCCATATAATTAGATAAATCCAAGGGGAATTAACTTAATTTCGAATCCCCTGT
>CM057160.1:3807432-3822432 GCA_029962745.1 Echinometra lucunter | reverse complement strand
ATTCTTCCTCTCTAAAAAGTGGGGGGGGGGGAGATATATACATGTACTCCTATCACCCTCCCCCCCCCCCCCCCGAATCACACCAGTGCTAATATCCCGGTCACATCAAATAGTCGAGTGCAACCAAAAGATCGATCACAATTCGAACAAACAGGGTTACACCGCCCCTATGATTATCATTTATTATGAGGGAGTTGAACGGTTTGTTTAGAGTCCTTTCAATGATGTGACTCGGTTGAAGCCTACTGAGCGTATTGGGGGTTACGTACGTTTTAGGCATGCCGAATAGATCTCATATGATATGTGTAAAGTTTATGGTTTAGGGTTAGGGGGTTCAGGGGAGTGATTAAAAAAGTGTCTTGTCGGTGATTTTTACTGACAACTGTTATAAGCTACTGAAATCCTTGCATCTGATTGGCTGAGAGCAAGTTTATCAGTAAAAAAATCACTGACAAGACACTTCATAAAACGTTCCCCTGGTCAGGGCATTTAATGTAGCGTTCATGAATTCTACCAATTTTATCTCGATGGATTAAGTTAAAGAAAGTGAACTAGCATGTTTATAGTATAAGAAATTGCCCGTGGGCCAATGGTTGCCGGAGCACATAATGCGTCGAACTATATATTGATCCCTCTACGGTATTTCTCCAGGGATTTGGTAGCTCTCATCTACACACCGCCAATGCAAAGTCACGAATTATGCATTCTATCATCAGTGTTCTATTTAAGTGAACCGTGTGTGTGTGTTGCTGCTTCTGACTTTGAGATTGGAAATAACGTACCGCCAAGTAACCAGTACCGTTGAATTTTCTCCGAGAACCATTTCTACCCGACGACAGAGGTTAAGAAGGGCTCGCAACTCACAAGTTTAATGAAAAACATTGAAAATTTGTTGTTTGCAGGTCGATAAATGAATCTTGTGCGGATTGCAGCAAGAAAGATGTTTCCACCAATGTTGCTACTCGCTACAACTTTACTCTTTTTAACTACGCACAGTTCAAATGGTGAGTGAATTATGCCCTGTTTATTAATCATGTTAATCGTGTGATTTCAAACTCATCTAACGTGTTTTGAAGGCTTCTCAATCATTATAGAGATATCTTTGTTTAATCCTCAATGCTGTAAAGTCTGCAATCTCAAAATATTTCAGTAGTCTTAGAATTTGAGATCAAAATGATCAAGCTGCATGGCAACGTAATCAGACGAACCTTAAAAATCTGGAAAGCCTACCGCCCCTACGAAAGCAATTAATGCATTACGACAAAACATGAAGAAAAAAATAAGTCTGAAACGAGTGAGTTTTTAGATGGTGTTTGAAGATGCTGATAAGTGCGATGCATGCCTAACTGAGGGAGGGAGACTATTCCAGAGTTTAGAAGCAGCAAAAACAAAAGCACGGTCTCCTGAGGTAATCTTTGTCTCGCACAATGGATAAGCAGGGTGATAAGGAGCATGGGAGCTACGAAACCTCTAAGATTGTATGGTGGCCCTGAAGTACGCTCGACGACAGGTCTTGTGCGCCGTGAATATCGAGGCCATAAGTCGTGAAATTCGCGATTTTGGTCGCAAAATTCGTGACCACTGGACGCGAACTTTGCGACTTGGCCGCAAAGTTGAGGACTCCGGACGAGAAATTTGTGACCACTGGACGCAAAGTTGAGGACTCAAGACGCGAACTTTGCGAGTTGGCCGCAAAATTGAGGACTCTGGTCGCGTCCTTGCGACTTAATGTGGTCGCGAATTTGGCAACCAAAATCGCGAAATTCACGGTGCCATGACCTGCTGTTGAGCTTACTGCAGGGCCACCATAAGATTGGTTTGGTAATTTCACTGTCAGGAGTTTACTGAGATAGAAGGGGGCCAAACCATAGCGTGCCCATGTGAGAATTTTGGGGGAGTTGGAGAGTTTGGCACATGCATTTTGTAAACGTTGAAATTTACATTTTAAATTCGTTTAAACCATACAACAGTCCATAAGGGCAGTCTACATGCGAGTTATGTATTTACGAATGTGACGAAGGTTTTTATAGAAGGCTACTTTACATATTATGGAAATATGGGTCTCCATGCTTAGCTGAGAGTCGAACCAGACATCAAGGTTTGCTGCGCCAACCATGGACTGCTTGACTACAGTATTTCCTACCGTAATACAGTTGATATTTAGTGTTGATACTTGTTTGGGTGTTCCAATGACAAGAAATTCACCTAATTACTATGGTTGAGTTTCAACTTGCTGCCTAACATCCCACTACGAAGATGAGGCACGGAAGCTTAAAGGTGCCACCGAGATGACGAGAACTTTAATTCAATAATTTAGGCCAAAAAGACGAGAAGACAAGTTAAAAGACGAGATGACTATAGTTATTGGAACTCGGCAGGTCGACTTGTTTCGGCCGAGAAGACGCGAAGACAAGTTAAAGACTGGTTACTGGAAATATGGGTCTCCATGCTTAGCTGAGAGTCGAACCAGACATCAAGGTTTGCTGCGCCAACCATGGACTGCTTGACTACAGTATTTCCTACCGTAATACAGTTGATATTTAGTGTTGATACTTGTTTGGGTGTTCCAATGACAAGAAATTCACCGAATTACTATGGTTGAGTTTCAACTTGCTGCCTAACATCCCACTACGAAGATGAGGCATGGAAGCTTAAAGGTGCCACCGAGATGACGAGATAATTTAATTCAATAATTTAGGCCAAAAAGACGAGAAGACAAGTTAAAAGACGAGATGACTATAGTTATTGGAACTCGGCAAGTCGACTTGTTTCGGCCGGGAAGACGAGAAGACAAGTTAAAGGAAGAGATGAAGAGTGAAACTTGCTGAGTTCCAAAAACTCGCCATCTCATCTTCTTGTCCTAAACAAGTCGCTTGCCCTGTTCCAGTCATCTCGTCATGGATGACTGAGCGCTGGCCTTTTTCGAAAAGCATCTCAAAAGTTGCTTTGCTAAAGTTTAAGACGAATTGTGTTCATGAGCTACATTCATTATGTGTACGTACATTAAACTCGCATAGGAACATTCATTCTAACTTTGGATTAACCAACGATTTCATTCAAAACTTTGGCACAAGCAATTTTGAAACGAATCAAGAAAATTCTACTGTTTACTACTGTATCTTTTCCGTAATCTGTTCTTCTTGATGGAATTGTAGAAAACCTGGGACGCTTCACTTTGTTTTTTTAAAACAAAATTGTTACTCTGGTTTCAATGATTTTCAGGGCTGAACCTAAGTTCCCTTTTTATTAACTCACATTATATAAACCGATACGATGACATGAACCTTCTATAAAGTATAATAATTTCTATTCCGGTGCTACTAGTATAGAAGTGATATCTTGGATAATATCATGACTCCCTTCATATCAGCCATTTTGATCTATGAAATACAATCTGCGCCTCTTGATAGATTTCTGCATTTCTAGGTCTTTCACAATGCGTAAACAATGATTATAGCCCTTATAACGGGCGCCACCACAAACCCAGTTTTAACCCATAATCATTTGTGATAATCATTGCCGTATCTTCATTAACTATTCAACTTTGTTATTATTAAGATGTAGTTTTATTTTTTACCAACATCCAAAACGTTAATATCCTTTGAAGGTTTCGATGGTGGTAGTACGAATGGATGTAGAAGGCTTCACGGTACACCAAGTATTCTTTCTTGAAGATGAGTATGGTCCTGAAAAGGACCTACTCACTCTCGACGTTTCGGTAAGCATGTTCTTACCGTCCTCAGGAGAAAATCTTATATTTTAGTAATTGTATTTTGGTTTGATTTTCTAGATATGTTCATGATCTCTTTCTTAAAATTATGTGCTGGAAAAAAGCCTCTTATCATCAGTCAGTTTTCCTCAAGCCTTCACAAATTCCTTTTTACCTTTTCAAAAACCAACAACGAAAGACGACCCTTTATAAAGAGTCGTCTTAAAGACAGCCGTAATCTTGTGCACGAGTGTGTGATTGATAACACGCTCGGAGTTGTACCGTATACGATGTAAGTGCTGTAATGGGTGGCAAGTTAAATGAGGTGAGTGCAAAAACGTGAACAACAGGTCTAAGCAATTTACGGCTGATTTTATTCAGTGAATGGGAAAGATGTTAAAGCACTAACCGATAAAAGTAGTAAATATTGACCGAAAAGAACAAAACAACAGTGATGTAGAATGATGATGAGGATGGTGATAATAATGATAATAACAATGATAAAATAAGAATAAAATGAATATTAAAAAAAATTGATAATAATAATAACAATATCAATAACAATAATGATAACAAGAATAACAATAATAATAATGATGATGAGGATGATGATGATGATGATGATAATGATGATGATGATAGTAATAATAATAAGGATAATAACATTAATAATGACAATTATAACACTTATAATCAGAAGAAGAAGAAAAAGAAGAAGAAGAAAAAGAAGAAAAAGAAGAAGAAGAAGAAAAAGAAGAAGAAGAACAAGAAGAAGAAGAAGAAGAAGAAGAAGAAGAAAAAGAAGAAGAAGAAGAAGAAGAAGAAGAAGAAGATTCTGCAATAGGTCAAATTTCTCCGATTTGGTTTGCGATTTTTTTGGCGATTGGTCCTGACCAGTCGTAGGATATACAGGTAAAGCGAGTTGCACTATCCGAGAATCAATCAGTCAAATCGCCATCGAGTCGTTAAGTGCGATATGAGATCAGAAAAACCATCAATAATTTGTGATACCCGTTGTCTCATAGAAAATGGCATGAATAGCTTCCTAGATAGTGTTCACTCGCTTGCCGGCTAGAAATCCATTGATTAGGGGTAATAATAGTAACTTTGTAAAAGGCATTGAAGTGTTCATGTAATGTGTTATAATTATAAACATGTTATTTGTATTATTATGCGTTTTATTTCGAACAGAGGCAATAGATATCATTTGTTCTAACTGACCTTGATTATTATCATGGTCGTCACCTTCAGTAACGTTGGAGAGCTTATGGGGGTGATGTTCGTTATTCCAAAGGTTAGTTATGCCGAAACACGCAAATTACGTATACCTAGATGTTCGTTAGTCCGAAGAGTTCGTTAATCCGAACCTTCGTAATAACGAACCTTCAGAATAACGAACTGTAAACGAGTTTATTGACGTTCCCAAAGAGCCTTCACTATACCTTGGCATTATGGTCGGTCGATATCGGTGGGTGACATCGAAATTCCCCCACCCAGTTTAAGTTCCATCCAACCCTGATCGCCATCGCTCCCAACCTGTGGCATTTCTTTTGGGCCACCTTGTAACAGTTTGCACTTTGGTCTCTATATTCTCACAATAACATAGCGGCTTCGACGTTCGATGACCGATACGAGAAGGAGCTTGTCTACGATCTGCTGACGAACTACGGTCCGACCTCGGTGAGACCTGTCAAGAACCATTCCAAAGCATGTGAAGTCTTCTTCAGGTTACTCCCAAAGGAACTCATCGGCTTCGTGAGTTGAAAAATAATCTTTGGGCCAGGAGAACAAAGACGGGGGGGGGGGGGGGTGTTGGAGTCAGGGTGGGGTATGAACTTAACCATAGCAGCTAGTAGTGTCATTATAGTCACGTAGGTCTTAAGGTGGCCTTGAAGTACCGTTGACAACAGGTCATGTACGACGTCAATTTCGAGCATACTTCAGGGCCACCATAGTTTCTCAACATCTCCGTGTATAAGGAGTTCAGGTCGTTTTAAAGAATGGAGAGAAGACAGAGGCTGCAAAAAAAAAAGGAATGGGTCCAAAAAGAACCGATGTTGAAAGAAGAGTGAAAAAGAGAGAGGGGAGAAAGAAGGAATGAGAGAGAGAGAGAAAGAGAAAGAGAGAGGGGAGAGAGAAAAAGAGAAAAAGAAAATGGTGAAAGACACTAATACACTCAAATACAAAATGGCGCACCAAAAACTACGATCTCTCTCTCTCTCTCTCTTCCTCCCCTCCCCCGCCTGTAAACCCCCTTCTTCTTCACCATCTCTCGCCCTTTCCACCACTCTCATTTTCTCTCTTTCTCCCTCTCTTACTCTTACTCTCTCTCTCTCTCTCTCTCTCTCTCTCTCTCTCCGTCTCTGAAACAGGACGAGGCCAAACAACAGCTCATCATACTTCATTTCATGCGGATGGTAAGATTTTTCTTTGCTTGCTTGTTCTTTAATTACTTAACTTTGTGTAGGTAAGTGCAATTAACGTAAATTCAATATTTTGTTAAATATCTCTCAGTGCAATATCATGCAACATCACCCTTAGCTGACTTATAAACTAGAATTTTGTTTACTAGAACACCATTGAAATAACAGTCGCATAAGAATTTCTCTTTTTTTTCTTCTTGTTTTTGTTGTTGATTTTTAAGAAAAATAGACGCACAAGTTGGTATCGATATGCCTAGCACGTTTAATTTATTTGATGTATGATAAAAGAGCAATGCTGATAAAATGCCTTGCTGAAGGGAAATAAGTGCCGTGCCGGGATCGAACCCCCGATTCTCGCGTCTCCAGTCAAGCGCCTTAAACCTCTCGACTACGGCACCTCAACACTTCATACGAATTTCTTAATACACACCCACAGACACATCCACACATTTTCTAAATCAGCAATATAAAACAATTTCATAGGGATGGGAGACGTCTCTAAATAGTAATATTACACATTAAATGTAGGGTGATGGCTTTACTTCAAATGAGTCTCCAACCGTTATATTGTTAATATTCAGATTTGCTACTTGTACTTCCTGTCCCAGCAATGAGAAACTCCTTTCCCCCTACTATTAAGCATTAATGTTCAGACATCCAAGAACGGATATAACTTATACATAATACTATCGTCGTGATTTTCCCTACCAGGGATGAAAGAAATTGTATTAGCATAACAATGACAGGAGAAATTTTGGAAACGCTTTTCAATAATATTGTTACTCAGGTTACTTGCCATGCTTGTATAGAGTGTAAAAAGGAGTGGGCCGAGACGTGAACCTTGAGGCACCCCATGTGGCACGTCGAAATTCTTCGATATAACATCATCTACTATTATTATTGTTGTATGTTTAATATTCAACAAAGGTTAAAACACAGTCGCCCAGACCAGACCAATAGATGAATGTATTACTTGTATGTTCAACAATAGCCAATGACTGATTTTTAAGAACGTTGTTAAATTATTGTGATAATCAAGAAAAAATATTTCAATTAAGAAGAAAATCAAAGCATAAAACTCCTTTGAATATGGGATTACTCTTCAAATGATAATGATATTCACTGAAGTGTTTGGGCCGAACATTCATGCCATAACGTGCGTGTAGTCCGACACACTTATTTATGGGCGCAGTGAATGTGGTTTCCGCGAGATGGAGTGAAATAACGGACTAGTTTGATTAATAAACATGTTGGCATACCATACACCGATTCGCCTGTACTGCATAGCAACCCTTTCCCAGTAACTGCATGGAGACAGTGTCTTTCACAATGTAAATACATGATCTGGGCCCTGTTTTATAAAACTTGTTATCATTAATAACTGTCACATTTCTATGACAAATTTGCTCTCAGCCAATCAGATGCAAGGATTTCAGTATAGCTTATTAAGTTATCGCAACTTGCTGTTGAAAACAAGTTTTATGAAACGGGCCCCAGAAGTCACCTGTACCTTTAACATCCCTCTCAATTCCGTTTAGATGTGGACTGATGAAAACTTGACATGGGATGCAGGCGATTATGGAGGAGTCAACATCACTACTGTCAAACCAAGCGATGTATGGATACCCGATATATCAGTCTATGAAAAGTAAGGAACGGTTCACAACCCCCCCCCACCCCCGTCATAATGTTTTCGTGAGTTTTGTTCGTATAGAAATGGACCGACGATGTATCATAAAAATACATTGTTATTTGTATGTTCAAGAAAATGTAGAAGAGCTGTTTATGAAAATACGTTTTCATTCTCATCAACATCTCATCATCATCATCATCATCATCATCACCATCATTACCATCATCATCATCATCATCATCACCATCATTACCATCATCATCATTATCATCATCATCATCACCATCATTATGTTCATTACCATCATTTTCATCATAATCATTATTATTATCATCATCATTATCATCATTATCATCATCATTACCATCATCATCATCATCATCATCATTATCATTACCATCACCATTATCATCATAATCATCATCATTATCGTCACCATCATCTCATCAACATTTCTTCATCCCTTTCTTCATCCTTGTTATCAGCACTGCCTGTAAAATACCAGCGTAGATTACGCAATGAGTTTGATTTTCTGTCTGTAAGTTTATGTTTCAGTTGGCAGTCCCCTCACCCCACCCCCTCACCCCCTTCCAGCTTTCTATGGAGCTTAATCCTTTGAAGTCCCTTAAATGCATGAGCAGACTGTAGTTAGCAGGAGATTCTTGTATATCGCTCATGTCTGGCACATTTGCCGTTCCTGGCCCTCCAATGATATACTGCTTTAGCCAAGCTGCCATTACAGCACTCAAGCATGTTAAGGAAATAAGTCCTACTAGGTAACCACTTACCTCACCTGGGTAGAGTGTGGCAAATATAGATTAATGTGATTCTAAAGGACGCAGGTGCTACGCCAAGGATTTGTAATAAATTCTTCTTATTAATTCTTCTCTCTTTGGATGTTGACGAAAAGTACTCAGAAGGAATTCATCAACATCCAAGAGACGTACATCATGGTCTCCTCTGATGGATTGATGGACTGGTACTTTCCCGCCATTGTGACGTCACTCTGTAAAGTGGACATAACTTACTTTCCATACGATGTACAAGTCTGTAGTGTTTCCTTCGGCCCATGGTCGGCTATGAAACATAAGGTATATCCTTTATTAAATACTCTTCTCCTGCTTCTTCTTCGTAATCGTCGTCGTATTTTTCCTGTCAGTTTCTTTTTCTCCGTCGTCGTCTTCCTCTTCGCTTCTTCTTCTTCTCCTCCTTCTTCTTCATCCATCTTCTTTTTCTCCTCCTCCTCCTCCTCCTCCTTCTTCTTCTTCTTCTCCTCCTCCTCCTCCTTCTTCGCCTTCTTTTTCTTCTTCTTTTAATTTTTAAGAAATGTGCAGCTGCGTTTATTCTTTGAAAAATCTTATTATTACTATTTCATTTTGATAATTGTGATAATGTCTTTAACCCAATAAAGATGTAAGCACATGTATATTAAAGCTAAAGGGCATCTCGTGACTCTCGTCATTGTTGTTCATCTCCATCACAAAAGCACACGAATCAAATAACATTGCAATACATAAATCAACCCAAAGAAGGTGTATTGAAATACTAATTTTAGAGCAGATTCTACTCTCTTAGAGTGAATTATACTCATTTGAGAGTGAAATGATCCTTAATATGACTTCTAAAAGAGGACATTTCCACTCCAAAATTAAGTGATCTTAATACGATTATCAAAGGAGTGGATTCTATATTTCCCAGTGGATTATACTCGTTTGAGAGTTGAGTGGTCTTTGAAATGACTTGCAAAAGAGTACATTTCTACTCCAAAATAAAATGATCTTAATATGACTCTTAAAGGAGTGGATTTCCACTCTTGTACATTTAGAATGCATAATTTAAGCAGTATCCTTCCATCCAAACAGGTGCATTTCCAGCTATCTAATGCCAGTGACACTACTATGGACATCTTCAATGCGAATGGTGTTTGGATCTTGGAGCGCACGGTCGGGAGCAACCACGACTCCGTAATGTGTTGCGACAATCGAACCTGGTCCTTGATCAGGTACGATATCACATTACGCCGCATGTCCGCGTTCTATACCAAAACAGTCGTCATGCCAGCCGTACTCTTCACCCTGCTGATGGCGTTTGTCTGTTGGCTTCATCCGGCGTCTGGTGAGAAGGTGACCTTGGCAGTCAGCAACCTTCTCGCCCTGATCCTTTTCCAGCAGCTCGTAGCAGATAGGATGCCACCGAGCGGAGAGACGTCTATTCTAGGTAATCAAAATAAATTAATAAATAAATAAATAAATAATTAAATAGATAAATAAATATATGTAAATAAATATATGTAAATAAATAAATAATTGTAATGCCATATCCAAATTTCCAAAAGCTTGATAATTCTACACTACCATTTATAGTAACCAGTGAAGGAACCGCGTGATCAAACGTGCATTAGCTATTTTTGGTTTGATAGATAATTGCATGAAGAGAGAAGCGCGCCCGGATTGGTCAATAGTTTCGGTCATGTGATCAGTAATTGGCCAGTCAAATACTTGAATTCTTCCTTCACGCTTACTATTCTCAGTGATGCAAACATATTATACCAGTGAGAATGGGAAGCAGATCATTGGAAACATTAATAGACACGTTTCTTTCTTTTTTTCACAATTTATAATGCATGTTCCCAGAACCCATGGTTACTAACTATTCAGTTGAATGTAATATAGTGGAATCTCAACAGATGGCATTTAGTTTGCCGCTATTAATTGTTGCCATGTCAAGCAAGCCTCTGACAAGCTTCTTAATTTGTCATTAACAACTAGTCGCAAGTATGTTTGCAGGTGTATCGTATAAAGTTGGAAAAACGTTCGATTGTAAACACTGTACCTTGCAACTTTCCTCTATCTACGTTCTCAGTCAACTTCTTCATCGTAATGATCGCCATGTGTTGTGCTAAAGTCCTCTGTGCCATCTTTGTTCTTCGGATCTATCACATGGGTGGACAGACTGAGGTTCCCTGGTTGCTCAGACGAATCATGCTCTGTACCATCATCCTTCCCCTCTATACAAGCAAAGAAAGCAAGGAGGTGTTGAGAATACAGCAAGAAAATTACAGGTAGGAATCAACTCGTATGCAAAAATCTTGAACACACCTAGACCTTGTAGACAGGAACCTCGGAGAACATACCCTAGACAACACCCCTCAAGGGGGAAATGCCTGAACAACTTCCTAAGACACATTCACGGCACTTACCCCATGCGACTCCGAACTGAATATTTCTTGTACAGTTTTCCGGTAGGAAAGCTATACCCCTAGGACTAATATCTATGGATAACTGTCCACGAATAAAATAGCCATGTAGTAGAGGTGTAATTAGTATGAAAAAGGTGAATAGTCTTTGGTATATATCTTGATGGGTTTAACCGAGGCTTAACTGGGCGATCTTTGCCCAATCTTCACCGATCCAAAATTGACTAAATCTTGAAGACTAATGCATAATTATACCGGTAAAAGGTGATTGATGACACCACTTCTCTTTTTCTCTTCTCTGTATTCTTCCTTTTTCTTCTCCTTCTTCTTCTTCTTCACCATCTTCTCCTCCTCCTCCTCCTATTCCTTCTTCTTCTTCTTCTTCTTCTTCTTCTTCTTCTTCTTCTTCCTCTTCTTCCTCCTCCTCCTTATTTCTTTCCTTTTAATTAGAAAGCGTCGAAGAACTAAAAAGTGTCACAATATCAGACAAGACCAAAGAGGATCATTCAAGTAACCTAAACATGGATTCACCATGGGTACCGGTAGGGGGAGCCGACATACCAGATCCCGTCAGCAATTCACCCCTCGGTGACCATGGTGACCAAGAAAACAACGTACGCCATCTTCAGGGGAAGACCCGTCCGGATGACTTACGATTTGAAGGCACTGACCCGGAAATGATCGCAGAAACTTGGCGCGAAACTGCCATTGTCATCGACAAACTCATGTTCATCTTGTTGCTGTTAGTAACAGCAGGATATTGGGTCTATTTAATCACTGCATTCTGTCATGCCATTTCTTATTAAAGCCTATTAACATATTTTGCCAACATGCATAAACTTGCCGTAGAACAAATTTGTCCTTAACATTACTTACTATCTCATGTTTTTCTTGCAGTTCATAATTTTATGAGGCTTGCAAAATGTAAAGCTGGCCATTATCTGGTGCAAAATACTCTGACTGGTATTGGTGTTTCTCAAATGCTAAATTTTCTAATAAAAAGGTTTTCTTTTTCATTTGCTTCTAAGATATGAATATCTAGCCATTGTTAGCATTCAAATGCCATGACTTTGATTTCAGCATCAACACTGTTATTTTAAGAGTGGGAATAATAGGTGTACTCAATATGCTAACTTGTCCTCAGGCGTCATCTGAAAATTACAGAGATCGATATCATCGGTACAGCGGGCTCTTGGTGAGGTTGGGAGGTTGGTCTAGTTAGCTTTTGGCGTTGATCTTCTTGAATGTCCCGTATTGAACACCACCTTCAACTGTTTAATACTCCCCCACCCCCACCCTCTCTCTCTCTCTCTCTCTCTCTCTCTCTCTCTTTCTCTCTCTCTGTCTCTCTATCTGTCTCTGTTTCTCTCTGTCTTTTGCGCTCTCTCTCTCTCTCTCTCTGAATCCTGTCTAACACCCCTCTCTTTTTTCTGTTGCGAAACTTTTTCTTTTCCTTCCTACTCAATGTCACAATCTGTCCTTTTCAAATCATAATACTCGTCGATTCATTCTTTGAAATTTCTTTCATCATGCTCTATTCCAGAATCATTACAAAAGAATATTGTGACAAAAATGTGAAATAAAGGCTTTGCTTTTTAATTTCCATCCAGATCATGACGACTTGCCAGATTTAACACACTTCGAGTTCGGTAAGATACGATATATGTGGATGAACGTCACGTTACCACATGTATCGATATTTGATGTAAAGCACGAAGACGTTTTTATTATCTCTTAAAATAATTATTATTATCTTTATATGAATCACGTCTACATTGTTCAAAATGCAGTCGGTTACTTCTTAAAAACCAAGAGGTGGTCTGCCTGTAAAGCAACGGAAGAATCCTTCCTACTGATACATAGGATGTGCGTATACAGCAGGTACCAGTTGTAGCAATTAAATTAGCATTAGGGCTCAAATAATTCATGAAGCTGATTATAAAATCTAAATCACTATCACCGCCTGACTGATTGCAGAGTAAATTCGCCCAGCTCTAGGAAGATCTGACCCCTGTTTCATAAAACTTGTTATCAATAACAAGTTGCACTAACTGTTATGAGCTACTGAAATCCTTGCATCTGATTGGCTGAGAGCAAACTTGTAACAGAAATGTGACAGTTGTTACTGATAAAAAGCTTTATGAAATGGGGCCCTGCTGAATAACATGAGATCATTCAAGTAATTGCAGTCATCGCTCATCTGCAATCTAAATGTCCAGGTATCTTCTCCCAGTTCGCACTGATTGCAGAGTAAATTCGCCCAGCTCTTGAAAGATCTGCTGACTTACAGGGGATCATTCAAGTAATTGTAGTCATCAATCATATGGCATTCTATCTATCCTGGGGGGGGGGGGGGGTGTCTCATATAAGCTGTTCGTAAAGTTACGAATGACTTTACTAACGATTTGAATATGGCAAGCCAAATGGATTTCTCAATCATCATAAATCGCATCAGCCAAAGGTGAAATATGCAGAAATAGATCATCATAAAATTTGTTTACAAACATATTTATTGTGAAGTATATTTTTTGCCACAATTTAATTCATTTATGGGAAATGTAGTCGCACTTCGTCAAAACGTCGGGAAAAACTTTGGGTATCCCAACTGGCACTTCATGTTCGTAAAGTCATGCGTAACTTTACGAACAGCTGTATGGAACACCCTCAAGTATCTTCTCGCGGTTCGGAAGTTGATTGCAACATCTCTCCATATTACTCTATCCATGCTATCCTTCTGTCATTCTGGTGCACTCTTGCAGTTTTAGTCCACTCCAGTTCTTCATATTCTCTTCCCAGTTGATTCTGGGTTTCCCTCTCGGTCTAGTTCCTTCTACTTTTCCCTCTAACATATTTTTGAAGAGACATTTAGCAATAAAACGTTATTAAAATTTGAGTACCTTTGGGGAGTCTACATTATAAAAGGTGCATTAACTGCGGCAAATTTTCGTTTTCACACTCGATGTGTACTTTTGCATACTCTGCTCGGCGGCGACAATTGCTCCCGACTTCATTTGATATCGTCTAAGTTATTGCACTGGGCTCAAGATTACAGTAGGGTTTAGTATGGATATCAGTCTGTACATCAGCCCATCAATTAAAAAGGGGTCCTCAGCTTAATTTTTTTTTTTTTTGGTGGGGGGACATAAAATGGGGGTGGGGCATACACCAGATATTTTGCTGACAAGCAAAAACAGGTCTTCATCTTAAAATTCTGGTGGAGGACATAATTGTTTGGGGGGCACACATCAAAAATTTGCTGACAAGAATAAAAAGGTCCTCAGCTTTAAAAATTTAGGGAGACATGCATCATTACGTCCCCACCCTTAAAGGTTTTTTTTTATTGGGGGGGGGGGGGCATGTCCCCTGTCTCTCCCCGATTGACACCCATGTCCAGGGTTAACGTTTTGTATTTCATTAATGTACGAAATTGCCTAAGAACGCCGCGGCGCGCCGGAGCATGGTTGCATACACTATGAACATGACGGATAAAGAAAGCGGACAAAATAAACAACCCCTCATTCTATCCTTCACAATGGTTCTGGTAGTCAAAAGAACATCCCTTTACTGATATTGTCTGAAATAGGTGGAACAGGTGTCACATTCACCTGGAACTACATGATTAAACATAAAAGCTGTGAAGGGATGTTCTTTGGACTACCAGAACCATTGTGAAGGGTAGAATGAGAGGTTGTTTATTTTGTCCGCTTTCTTTGTCCGCCATGTTCATAGTGATTCGACCGTACTTTGGATATGCCCGATGTGGCGGCATGTAACATGCGTAAGGCGAACTGTAAAACTACCCCCATGGCACCCTGGATTCATTGAAACATGCTACACACGAAGAATAAAAGGTTCAATTTTGCACCCATCAAATGCAACACTGGGAGCTCCTTTATGGGTACAACTTTGCACCCAAAGAAGCATTATGCACCATTAAGGGTGCAGTGAGCTACATTTTGCACCCTTTAGGGTGCAGAGTTCTACCCTTTAGGGAAGGTGCAAATTTGCACCCATTTGAATGCAGAAATTTCTGCACCCT
>CM057160.1:3693143-3806932 GCA_029962745.1 Echinometra lucunter | reverse complement strand
AAAATTGCGACAGTATAAAAAATATATATGTATATTTTGGACCTGATTACATTTGGTTTCTTTTGTCATTCTGTTCCGTTTGTCCTTATAAAAGGACAAAGTGTTTTTTTTATAATAAGCATATGTATAACAGGCTCAATATAATGAACCAATTGCACATCTCTGTCAGTTTTAGAAAACAGGTAATTGCCCCCCTTGAACTGAAAGATAGAATAGTGCCATTAACCCATACCATCGATCGCTTGAAGTGTAATCCCCTGAATTTGTCAATGTTGTCCCAACGATCAAATTGATTTTCCCACCAAAGGGACTCAAGTCGCTTGGTCCTCCTGCTTATTGGGATTTTTATCGATAATTTGATGGAATAAATAAAGGTTTGCAAGAGTCTTTCGAAGCATGATGATGCACAAGTTTTCTTTCATGGAAATGAAATTCGAGGATGTTATTTCTTCATCACAGACTTATTTTCAGCGTGATGTTTCTTGGTTATGAATATACATGTACTTTCTAGAACCAAATACTGATCATGTATGGATCAATAAACGTTAATCAGGAGTTCAACATTTTTTTTATTTGCTTGTTTTGAATCACATGTATCATCAGATGTAACTATCACTATGGGAGAAACGAGGGGCATGTATACCTCATCTCTGGCAAATGGTTAAAGGGGGGGGGGGGAATAGAAAAGGGGAAGGGATAGAGAGAGGGAGAGAATGTCGGAGGAATTGTAAAAAGAAGATAATAAACCCTGTCACATCCTTTATTTTCTTCTCGCATATGACCCCCCCCCCCACACACACACACACACAAGCCCGGATATGGCCTCTACATGGTTTGACCCATGCTACACCGCTGTTCATCATTAAAGAAAAAATACATTCAATTTGTCCAATACAGCTTAAACAGTTCTCTGATTAGTCTGAGACTGGTCCCAGGGATCGGTCGGCAATATGATCGTTATTGGAATCCTCCCCCCCCCCCCCTAATGAGCATCTCCCAAACAGGCTTAAATGATTTCTATAGATCAATAAGAGGCTGGTAGTTTAGTGGGCAGCAGGTTGCTATTACCGTGTTTCTTTTGTCTCCTTTCGTGTCACCCATTGTTAAAGGCTTGTTGTAACCACAAGTAGCTGGTAGTTTCTTTTTGTTCCTTGTCATGATAAAGACCACAAGAGCCTTATCGATTTGGTTGACGGATCGGACGTTCCTGGTCCCTGGCTCTCGTCCATGTCCTGTAACGGTAAAAAAGAAGTTGGTCAACTGTTAACAAGTTAAGTACCTATGTGGTTTCACCAGGAAACTCCCATCTCTCTGGTTTCACTTTACTGAACTTAATTTCTTCACTAGTCTAAGAATAGAATTAAGGGAGGGGGTATAAAGACCTTTTATATTTGTTCATTTATTCAATATTCTGCTCGTTTCTTTTTCTATATATTCATCTATTTAATCATTATTCGTTTAATTATCTGTCTGCTTATGTTGTCTGAATGGAAGTTTACGAAATAAAATGATTGATGATTATGACATAAAATTATGTTTCTATGTATATTTTTGTGTATGAACAAAATATACCGTATTTATGTGTTTAAATGATTTTTACTTTAAGAAAAATAAAGGTCACAAAATCTGTGTATCAGAAATTGATTCAGAACACATAGCATTTCGCAGAGTTCCTGCTATTTCTGCCAGTCTTTTACTATCAAATATCATGATTTGTATTCCGAGTTACAAGAGGCGCTCTGAAATTTCAGCTGCAATGCGTATAGTTTTGGCAGTTGTCGGGCTCTGAATTTTATCTTGAAATAACATTTTACACTTTTGAAAATCAAAATTCACGGGGGCATGACTTATCACTTATATCACGTACATGGTCTGAGTAACTTTAGGGGTCGAAGTTTATGGGTTTTATATTTTGACTATTTTAAGATATACCCCTGTTAATTGTAACAATTTCTCCCGGGAAAGGGGGGGGGGGGTATCATCAAAAACAACATTTTATATGTGTATGCTTGTATGCATTCGATTATGAAGGTGCATTGTCTTGATTAATATATATATATATATATATATATATATATATATATATATATATATATATGGGGATGAGCCAAGACATTTGCAATCGAAAATTTAAATTCCAGGCCATGAAAACCATCTAAAGAAAAAAACCTTTTCAAAATTAATGAAATTGATGTTTTTTTTTTTAATAATAATTACACGCTCTGATACACGTCTACGAAAATCCTTTAAATGATAAGTATTAGGGCGCCCCCTGCATATATCATTTGCTGTATCCTATCCTATGCACTGCGCAGGGGATAGGATGAAAATGAAATGGAAGCGATTAGTATCAAATAACCAGTGTTGTGTCTCGAGGCCGAAAATTGCGTCCTCGGCCTCGGCCTTGGCCTCGGAGCCTGATGTCTCGGCCTCAGCCTCGGCCTCGGAGGCTAATGTCTCGATGTCTCGGCTCGAGGCCTGAGCGAGGCAGTAACAAACACTATGAACATGGCAGACAAAGAAAGCGGACAAAATAAACAACCTCTCATTCTACCCTTCACAATGGTTCTGGTAGTCAAAAGAACATCCCTTCACAGCTATTATGTTTAATCATGTAGTTCCAGGTGAATATGCATGTGACACCTGTTCCACATATTTTAGACAATAGCAGTGAAGGGATGTTCTTTTGACTACCAGAACTATTGTGAAGGGTAGAATGAGGGGTTGTTTATTTTTGTCCGCTTTCTTTGTCCGTCATGTTCATAGTGAAATCTCTCGTTCTCTGTTTTTTTTTTTTTTTTTTTTTTTTTTTTCTTGCTCGTTCCGCCAGCCCGAATATCATTTAGGAACTCTCGGGGATCGGGGACGCTCAATTTCCTCGCTCCAGTCATGAACACATTGATATTATCTGCAACAAAGTTTCCAAAGGAGTTGGTATTATGAACAGATTCTTGCCAAAATTCATATTGATGACTATCTAATGCAATTATTCTTCCTTATTTAACCTATTGCAATATTGCCTGGTGTAATTCCAATAGCCTATATATAAACAGGTTATATTTACTGCAGAAAAAGATTGTCCGCATTATTACAAAGTCCCCTTACCTTGCCCACTCGAAACCACTCTATTCTCAGTTACAGATTTTGAATATTTATGATTTAAACCTTTACAATATTGCTGTTTTTATGTTTCTTTGTATCAAAAATAAAATCCCTATTCAAATTTCCAAATATTTTCAATTAAAATCTTATTTTCACAGCTATAATACAAGATCATGTAAGAAATATAATTTTCTTCAAACAAGAATGAACAGCTCAAAATCTTCTATTTTCTTTAAGGGCCCAGAAGTTTGGAACAATATAGAAGAAATTATAAGAGAAATTCCAACTCTGAATTCATTCAAAAGGAGATACAAATCTTTTTTATTAACATGTACAAAAAATAGGCTTCCTTGCATGTGTGTAGGGTGTGTAGGTTGTGTGCGTGTGTGTGTTTGTTATTTTATATTATTTTCTTAGGGATTTCATTCCATTATCTTCTTTGCTTATTGTCTCGTAAATACTTTAACATTATGTTAACAACATTATGGTATGAAAACGAAACGAAGATTTGTATTTGTTGGAATATTTGCAGTGATCTTATGTAACGATTTATTTTGGAGGAAAGCTCTAATAAAAAAAATATTTGGAAAAACAAAAAAGTGTGTGCGTGTGTGATTGTGTGTAATTGTCAATTATGTATCAGTGAAATTTTGTTGTCTTTATTACGATTTTAATTGTAGCATTATATGTACTTTTATGAAATTGTTTGTAAGGGGATAACCTCGAAAAGTAATTATACTTGTTATCCCCCCCCCCCCCCCCACTTTATGATGTATATATGTGTTAATTTTGTACACTTTTATTTCAATGATTTTGGTAGAAATTCAATGAATTCAATTCAATTCAATTCAATAAAAAAAACCGTCACACGACTGCGTGAGCATATCTCTATGGTGCGCTCCATAGCCAGTAGTTCGCTCATTCCAGAGCATTTACTTTCGCAGTTGAGTAAATGGGCTGGCACAGTAAATTGGGCGGTTGCTCAAGTAGTATTTTACATGAATGGCGGTGTATGGTGTACTTTGTAACCCTTCTGCTTGGGTCTTGCGTGAATTATGCCAACATGAATGACTCTGCCTGGAGCTGGTTTAGTTGCTTCAGTACCTTGTTAACTTACTTAATTAGTTTGTTGATGACTTGATGTCTTGACTTATGATTGTTTTTGCTAATTTTATTTTGCTAGCCTTAGTAATTTTTATTCAAATGACTCAGTTTAAAAAAAAAAAAAAATCAGGGGGAGAATCCAGAAATATACACGGCTCAAATACTTTAGTGCATAAAAGGTCTAGATAAAGACCTCAAAGTGGTCAAATCAAATTAAACAGGTGAAATTTAAACACACGCAAAAAATGTACATTTTTTAGTGGTCTCGGTCTCGGTCTCGGACAGCCATGTCTCGGTCTCAGCTGAGCCGGCCTCGGATACAACACTGCAAATAACTTCTTGAAGTTTTAGAGCTGAAGCTATTTGGTATCATGATATACAGACTCTTTGCATTTTCTGTTACTTAGTTCCAAAGATAGCACCATTTACAGTTCAAAGGAATTCATTTTCTTGACGTTGTCGGCCAAATTATAGATATTACAAGAAAGAAAGAAAGGACGCGCTGCTATAAGGCATTTCAACCGTTATAACAAACGCTTTCTGCAAAAATTCCCTTTCCATGTTCCCGACGTGATTACACATACATTGTAATAGGTATGAAGACAGGTGCATGTCTATCCTGCCCCCTCCCCACCCACTCATCAATTCCACCTGCTCGTCGAAGAATGACTTTGAAACCCCGGCGGATTAGCAATTGGATTAAGTTAATCCTCTAAACCGTTATGTAAGTACAGGTGATTAGTAATGAGTTCGGCACCTGAACATTAGTTGTTTGTAGTGCATTGTGGAAGTGTCCCCCGGGGGTTGTGCCTATTAAGGTTTACGTGCGCCAGAACAAAGGAATAGGAAATTGATTTGAAACTGTCTGGTCCTTAATGCATTAAAAGCATTTAATGGCTATATCCCATGACAATTGTGCGCTAGATTAAGCTTCATGTTTTGTTTCATGTTGAAGCACTTTCAGCTAGAATATTGTTCCGTAGTTTACACAGCGTCCTGCATTAGTGTCATCACCAATGGAGAGAGAGAGAGAGAGAAAGAGAGAGAGAGAGAGAGAGAGAGAGAGAGAGAGAGAGAGAGAGGGAGAGGGAAAGAGAGAGAGAGAGAGTAATAACATTTTTTGTATTCTTATGTGTGTAGCCGCTTCATGTTAAATGAAAGAAGTGTCATTTTGTCATCAAAATGCACTATGTAGAAGTCCTATAAGATTAGCGAGCGCAGCAAACGACGATATAGTATTATACTCGTTTTCATGGTAGGGATAATTCGTCATCAAAATACACCATGCCTACAAGCTATCTGAATCATATTTTACAACCTCTCTTGCCGATTGGTTTGCTTTCTCAAACCATTCTGTATCTAAATAGTATACGAGCGAGTACAGCGAGTGAGAAAGATATACTCTTTCTCGTGGTATAGCAGTGTTATTTCTTCATCAAAATACAATGTAAGCCGATAAGATGTCTGACTGATACATTTGATCGGTTTACTATATTTGGGCACGTGCTTGCCGTCCAAAAGTATTCAGTTTCTACGAGCGAGCAACTCGAGCGACTGACAAAAAAAAAAAAAAAAAAAAAGTAGAAATCTTTAGAACGTAGATTCGTCACCAAAATACACTACATGATTTATACAATACAAAATCGTTCTTTTAGAATTGGAGGATAGTCGGACACCTTGCTGCCCAAATATTATGATATTCGGGCTTCTCGCTGCTGGAGTAAGAGGTGCTTACTGCCCGAAACCATCTTATCTTGAGGTTTTATGAGCAAGCAAAGCGAGCGAACGAGGGGAAAAATAATTTTGTATACGAAGAAGAGGTTCTAGTGTATTGTTATTCTATTGTCATAACATGCATAATCATTTTGAGTAACGTACACTTTATCGGCATCTTCCATTTTCATAGTGAGAAGAGGCTATTGATCACAGGCCATTATCCCATTTTTTTAGGTCAACTTGCCGATTGATTCCTTGCAATTATATTGCTAACATAACATTCTATGAGTAGAAGAATATTATAACATTAGCTAGAGACACAAGCTGCAAACCAAATAACCTTCATAAGAATATCAATAATTGATATAAGATACCTAAGTATGCGGGCGAGCGATAGCTTCCAGGTATTCCCCTTTTTCTTGTTTTTTTTTTTTCTTCTTCTTTTTCCTTCGCTTGGAACCCCCCTTTTTCAGCCATAAAAACAGGAGACGGGAGGGTATTCCCGCCCCTACTTTTTTTGAACACGCCTATGTCTTCCACCGCCTCCTCTCGGTCACTTCCGATGTCCATCATTTCTTAATGAAGACGCCATTGTTTCAGCTCTCCCCCTCTTTCCCCTTCCTCCTCATCTTCTTTCTTTCTTTTCTTTCCCTTCCCTCTCTTCCCTTTAATAGACTTCCCTTATCTGCTTATGGTCAAATATTTCTTCGAAAGGAGATGCTTCCTCGTCGAACACCATGAACAGAGTGAGGATTTTAACTTCGTGCGTTTGGCTTTATACCCCTTAAAACTGAACAATTGCACGAATTTTATACGTACGCCGTACGAGCACCTTACGAAAGACTTACGAACACCAGGAGTCGTTCGCACGAACGCTGTACGAATCTCCATTCGTAAAGCGGTTCTTACGGACGCCGTAAGAGCCCTCTGTGAACAACTTAAGGCGTTCTTACAAATGTCGTAAGAATTTGAGGCTTCTAAAATTGTCTCTTGACCCTACGAAATCTACAAAAATCTTGCGTGGTTCTTAAGATGTTCTCACCACGTTCGTACGACCGCCTTACGAAGAGGGGGTTTCGTACGACGTGGAAAAAATCTTGGACAAGACCATCGACCAGGCTACGAACTTACGAACGGTCTTAGAACGGCCTAAGAATGCTGGTTTCTTACGGCCTTCTTAAGAAGATCTTACGAAATGGTCTAAAAATCGTTCTTACGGCGTTCGTAGCAGTTCGTAAAGGCATTTGTGACCGAGCCTTTACATAACATTTCATTTAAGTAACAGCATTTCAAGTGTATTCACTGTGTTAAAAACCCCGAAGAGCTTAAAAATAAGTGCAGTGGAATTTGTAAGATCCAATGAAGCCATACCGTGGAACAGCGATTACCTTGTTGTCGCATGTTACCCAGTGGAGTGATTAAGTAGGTCTTATATAGGTCCTTAAGGAGTTGCAAACACAATTCTACCACAATCATCGTTTTAGAATGCTAGTTTGCTTGGTAGACTATCATTACAAATCTGTTCTGGCGCTTTGGAACAATACGATGTGGTTTAGGGATGACCACCCATAGACAGTGAGGTATCGTCACTCCCCATTTTTTTTTTTTTTTTTTTTTTTGGGGGGGGGGTTCTTCACGGTTTCTTCTATTCGTTTATACGTGCCCTTAAATCGCTTTAGACAGTCGTTTAAAGCATATTTTAAATTCAAATCGATCTCTACTGCGGAGAAATGACTAGAAAACCCGCCCATGACCGTCAGACGACAGAAAGTGTAAGAATTGCTCATACAGTCTAGGGAGTTGTCTGACTGTATAGTTGTCAAGAGGATGATAATTCAGGGCCGTAGTTGTCCTTGTCGAGTCGAATCTGGTGTAAAATTTTGTGCTGCTAGCAAATCGCCATTGCACTTATTCATTGTTATTTTTTTTTTCATTTTTTGGCATGTGCACCTCAATCCCCGAATCTTGGGTAGGCCTATAGGCCCTTATAGGCCTGTATAGGGCCCAGAACCCAAGTCCAACCAATGTCCGAATTATAAGTTTGGTGCTTTTTATGTAAAAGACTTTACTTCGTTTCAGTCCTTTGATTTCTTTCTTTCTCTCTATCTGTCTTTCTTTCTTTCCTTCTTTATTTCTTTTGCCATGCTTATATAGTTCTTCCTGTTCCTTGCGGAACATTGGTCTTTCGGTCTTTCGCTGAAGCCTTCGCCTCTTCCCAGCTCTTTCCAATTTCCAGAAGATTTTGTTTGTTTGTAATATGTTTGTTAGTTGTTGTTGTTGTTGTTGTTGTTGTTTTTTGCCACCGTTCTCCTCCTGGTATTCCTCTTCTCTTGCCTTCAAGTGTCCACGCTAAGATATTTGGGGTGTCTCCTATTCTCCTTTCTGGCATTCTGAAATTGTGGATGGCACAGAACCTTTATATTTAATGGTTTCTATTTTCAGCATCATAAAAATGGAAGGAAGTTCTATTTAAATTACCACCACTCCCCCCCTCATACTAGCATAGCACAATATACATGACTGCATGCAAGTGGAAGAAGATAACTTTTGATTGCCATTGCTTTATCAAAATAAACTTGATTACTTTTAACTAATTACTTTTAAGCCCATAAATTTCGTATTATTTTTCATTGGAATTTCATATTAATAGCCTACTACAAAAAGTAATGCGTGGTTTAGGATTTCACATCTGTTCTAACACTTCAAAATTTGTTCTGGCGTCCTTAATCAATCTTTAAGAAAATGAAATCAGATGAGACGATTTTGTTCAGAGTTTTCGATTAATTTTCTCAATTAATTTTGTTTAGTTTATTAACTTTTACAACACTTTTTCCCCCGGGATGTATTGAACTGCGGCGCTGGATTCGTGCGTTTGGAAAGCATCGACTCTTCCTCGCATCTGCTTTGCATTTTTTGTTGAGGTGCGAGGCACTCGCGAAGCACACACAGGCAAATTACACATAAACGAATTGTACGTACGAACATGTGTGTGTATCGTAATAATCCTCAGTCCATTCATTCATTCTCTCATCTCTCTCTTGAACAGCGATGCGAAGACCCTCGCCTCTCTCTTCTTACGCTACGCACAGTAGGCCTACATCATTGCACCTGTTCAGCGACTGCCGTATCGTGTGGATTTGTTGATGTTGTACCAGATTCAGAGAGAGGAGAGATGCACGTTTTGTTGTGAGTTTGCTGTTCTAGATTTTCATATTGTGCAATCAACCTGCGTATGGACTGAATATATATAGGGAAGAAGATATTTCAGCGTTTTAAGAGCAATTTTGCCACAGGAGAGCGAGACCGAGAGATGGCCGAATACGACGGGAATATCGTAACGGAATGGCTCCGCTCTCTCGACATGCTAGCCTACTCGCAGGCTTTCTTGGATAACGGGTACGACGAATTGGAAACATGCAAGCAAATTGGACCAGACGATTTGGACGCGATAGGCGTCATGGATTTGGAGCAGAGGAGCGACTTGCTCATGGCAGTCGATAGACTCAGAGAAGAAGGTGGAACTGCTGTTTATTTTACGCTCATCGGTCCATCCTCCGATGATGAAGAAGGAGCGAATACCCGCGACGAGCTCTCGTCGGGGAGGGTTCCGAGCGTGGATTGGACCGGCAGCGATGCGGGGTCAGCGGACTCTCGCGCTCCGCTGGTGAGTAGGGTCGGTCGTACCCCTTCGATGGAATCGGCTGATGCTAATATGGGATTGGGTTTAGTTGGTTTGCCACATTTGTACCGGGATGGCCACGGTTTACAAAATAGAGGATTATACAGGGAAAGGAGAACATCAGCAGACAGTCGAGTTTTAAGTAATACACCAGACATTCTACGCAAGGTAAGTTTTTCTTTTATTATTCATTTTCATTCACATTTGACTGCACGCTTGATTGAAATCATGCTCAAATATCACATCATGCACTGTTATCTTTGCACATTAGTTGTAACTTTTGTAGACTGAAGTAGCAATTCTTTGTGTGGCTGAATCATCGTGATGTACATTAATGCAAGCACTGTGTACATGTGTGTAGGAGTATACCAATGACTCACTGCTGATGACAAGATTCTTTTTTTTTTTCTTTTCAAGGTCAAATGATTTGATCAGGTCACATTGTTCTCACAAATCAGAATGATTATTTTACTCATGAGAGGCATGGATGACAATATTAAGTTCTTGTAATACTTTCACTTGGGTAACAGAATCTAAACTCCAAAGATAGCAGTTTATGCTTATTACAGACACTGTAATGCGACTCAAAGAGCATAGTGCTTGGAGAGACATTTGTCATAAAAACTATTTGGGTTACTGAACCTGTCATTAACCCATTCGTGACAGGAATTATTCAAAGCCTAATTTGATCAGCTTTTATTCTTCGAATTGGCAACACCAACATTTTTATTTTATTGTGACATTTTTCTTATAAAATGTCATGTATCTGAAATGAATATAAATTGACAGAAATTATGATGAGAAGTCAAAAAGTTGCCAATTTGCAGGGGAAAACGGTGATTTTAAACTTTCTGTCGCATTGCCAATTTAAGGATTTTAATGCTTATTTTCCTTTAAAAAATTTTCAGCATCAAACAACGAATATTGACGCAACCAAAATGGGCACAGTTTGTGTAGAATTTTTTGCTCTTTCTGCTCATGTATTTGGTATGATTTTTAGGGCTTTGCATCAAAAGATATTAGGCCAAACCACAAAATGTGGACCTCTATCACGAATGGGTTAAACTGGTAGATGATGATAATATGTATTTTGTAGATACACAAAAGTTTTCTTTGTGATAATGGCAATGCAGTTACTTGATATTGTAAGCCACACTTGGTAAAAATGTACAATGTATATGGGGGGGGGGGGGAGGAGGTTACATGTACCAGAGTAAATTACTAGACATGTTTGTGAAAAGAAAGGAAAACAAAAGAAGGATCACAGCAAGTACCTACATTTACCAGTGATAACCCACATTTGATAAGTATTGGTTTTTGAAAAGGGAGGAAATTGAACCCTTCCTTTTGAAAAAAATCCCCTTTTTCATTAGGGGGGGGGGGGGTTGTTTTACAAATTGATATAGGAGGTATGACTTTGCCCAAATTTATTTTCCCAATGTCCCATATTTTCTACCAGTTACATTTACAGTATTAATGTTATGATTCTGGCATATACATTTCATAATAAGCATGTAATCGATTATACAGTTTGATGCAATTTGAGAGAGAGAGAGAGAGAGAGAGAGAGAGAGAGAGATAAAGGGGGAGGGGAGGGGTGAAGGAGTTAGAGAAAATTATAGATTTAGAAAAATGTAGAGAGCAAGAGAGAGAGAGAGAGAGAGAGAGAGCAAGAGAGAGAGTGGAAGACCTGGAGAGAGAGACAGAGACAAAGAACTGAACTAAAAAGAAGGAAGATATTATTTTGTCATATTTTGTATCATTTTGGAATTAATGCGTGCCTAAAATGCTAAAATGGTTAAAGCTTTACATGGGATTTCCCCCAGATTTCCTGCAGGTAAAAACTTGTAAAGTGCAATAAGAAAAAATGCCAATCTTTGTTAATCTCCAAGTGGTTTGCGGAATATACTTAATTCATGAAGTCGTTATGAAAGAGACTCGTTGCCATAGAAACTTAACATGTGGCTTACCAGCATAAAGCTTATTCTTGTGTAATGCCTTTCACTTGAGTGCGTCATCTTCTTAGTATTTGGTTATATGAAATAATGTTTGAATGAGGATGTTATTAAGCTGTTGATGATTGAGATCCACAAGAAAAGAAAGATGTGCCTCTGAAGTAAATAGAATTCAAGAAAGTTTCAGGGCCAGATCCAGGATTTTTCAGAGGGGGGGGGGGGGGGGGGGGGGGGGCACGATTTTTCAGGTGTCTGTTGTACCCGAAAAAAGAATCCTCTGCATTTTCACATGTATTTTACCCTAACATTTTGGTTTAAAAGGTGTGGGTGGGGGGGGGGGGGTGCAGCTGATTCGGTCCTCCCTGGATCCGCCGAGTTTGTTTAGGGTGGATTTTAATATACATACAATGACCAAATCGTTGTTGTTGTCACAATTGTGATGTCATCAGTCAACACATATACATGTATAGTATAGTGTCTCCCTTTAGTAACATTATTGCAGTATCTATTGTTCCACAATGCTAGGAATTACACATTATACACATCAATGTGAACAAAAACGAGAAAATTCCACCGAAAAAATTGAGTCCATTTCCAATGCAGTATGATGTGTCATTCTCAGATAAGAGCAATTTAATTGTTAACCTCTCTGCATAGGTACGCTATGAAAATCATATAATCCCTATTTTTGTGTGCAAAATGGCATTTTTTTCCTACTGAATTTTGACATTTTTATTCACTGTGGTTCATGTTGTACATCTTTATTTATTTTTTTTCAAACTACATGTACATTGAATGTGTATTATAAGACTGAAAAATAAAAAAAATTGATACAAATTTGGGGAGAAAAAACCACTTGAATTTATTTTGAAGAAACTCTGTACTGCTGTTGATTAATGAGATGGGGATCATGACTTGTAATTATGTCTTTTGAAACCTTTGGATGAATGAGGTACAAAATAAAAACCAATAAAAAACAAACAAAACCAGCAAAAATTAAAGAAATGTGCCATTTCTTTAGCTTTCATGAAGCTTGTATGTGGGCTTATATTAATAGCAGATTACTTTCTCTAAATGGCAGTTTAATCATTCAGTGTACTGGCTTACTTTGAAACCAGTGATAAATGTTCATCTTTCCCGAAAGTCAGCTATGTTGAGGAAGGTCCTTTACAAGCCAGTGATTATCTACATGTACGCCTGTATTTAGAGCCCACGTCTTGCTGCCAGAAACCATACAACTTGGGGATGGAATTTGCACTATTTTAAAGGTCTTGTACATTGTACTACCAGAGGTCAACCATGTATGGATCCCTTTAGTACAATGACCAGGGTATCGTGTTGATGGTATTGATAGCTATATCATCAAGCTATGCCGACCCAATCAGTTTTAATTGCTACATGCACCTGTTTGATCCATCCGCTGTCTGCAAAAAGGTTGTTAAGGCCATGTGATGTCACTAGTCATAATGACCTTCTGTTGGCAGGACTCTTACGCATTGGTGTTATGTTCTTTTGAAGTGGATGGAGATTGATTAGATTTGTTGATATTTTCGCTAGGTATTGAGTTCTCTACAACATGGCAAGGGCGGCGTCAAAGATCTGTGCATGGTTCACAAATGTAAATGTGTATCTTCTGTTTTGCAGTAGACATACCTGTGAAGGTTACATTGTATGTTGATTTTCTGTACAGCTACAAAATCAAGTGCCTTTATTAAGTAGGCAGTTATTAGTGTGTTATAAGATGCTGGAATGGCAATGTACATACGTAATAGCTTTTTGTAGTCATCTTTGCCTATCTTTTCTTTGTTGAAGCAACTGCCTTTTGTCTAAAGGGGGCTTTGTATCAAGTACGTAGATGAAGGCAAAATTTATCTTGTAGCAAGAGGTAAGAGTTGATATTGCTTGGTTTCCGTATCCTCAGCTCAGCTGCCTTTGTGTGTCAACCAGACTGACATGACAGGAGCCCTCAAGCCTTTTTGAAAAAAAAATCTTTTCCTGTGTTACATATGTCTCAAGTGACTCAACTGTTTTAGTAGACCCATGGTCTTAAGTACATGGTATTCCCAACTTCAGTTTCAATATCAGGGCCCTTTTCTTTGAAAAAAAATCTAATTTGATTTTTACTGTTTCAGTGCCTCATTAAAAGTTTATGATTAATTATTGGATGTACAGTTGTATGACTATATTGTATTATCTTTGGTGTTCAGTTTCTTTCAGATTCAGTTTCCAAATACCATTATGAAAATTATTTAATTTTAAATCAAGACCTTTAGTGCTGTATAGTAATTAAATCCTAAATTAAACACGAAACAATGGTACATTAAATTGAATACCTGTACGAGGCTATGGGTACATGTACAGTATATTGTTCATTGCTTATATTGTTGGTGAATTGATATGATAATTTTTGTTTCTCATTATAGCAGTATGCAGAGAAATTTAAATTAAGATTTCCCAGTTTGGCAAGTTGTATTCTATTGCCAGGCATCTTTTATGAGTTATCCAAAGTTGTACCTGTGCAGAGCTTTGTAGAGCTACAATATTTTGGCATGTATCAATTTGAAGTAATGTGATATATGACATCAGAAAACTTCCTTTTACTTAGATTGTACATGTAGATGCTGGATAACTTGGTATATTTCATTAAACTTTTGTTTTCATAATGTTTGTTTGGCAGTATGAAATATATATATTTTTCATAATGTGTACCAGGGAAAAAATTAATTATTTTTTTTCCGGGGCTACTTTTTGAGCCCACCCTCCCGAATTTTGTACATTGTATTACAGTTTACATTGGACTATATGAGAATTTCAGGGGCTCTTTTTTAGTTTTCCAGGGCTCTTTTTGGTGTTTCGGGAGGCAAATTCGCCCCAAGCCCCCATGTATTTTTCTCCCTGGGGAGCGTTTCATGAAGAGTCTTGTCGGTGATTTTCACCGACTAATTTGCTGTCAGCCAATCAGATGCGAGGATTTTCAGTAGCTTGTAAAATTTGTCGGTGAAAAGCACCGACAAAACTCTTCATGAAACACTCCCCAGATGTGTACATTGCAACTTTGATTCAGGAAATAAGATTTTTTCAGTATCCTTCAGTTGTATGTATTTGAGTAATTCATTTTAGATGTACACTGTAGTACCAAGAGCAGTGTGTTATTGAAAAATTTCTGCACACCCACCACAGAAAGAACAAAGCTATTGAATTAACCCATGGAGGTACAGTGTCACCTTTAGGAGACGTTGTTGCAGTATCTGTTGGTCCGGAATGTTGGGCAGTACATATCATACATGAGCAGAAATAGAAAAATGCACTGACAAATTTGAGCCCATTCCCATCGCTGTATGGTGTGGCGTTCTCGAATTAGAGCAGTTTAAGTGTAACTAATCATTAAAGTCTTTAAATTGGCAACGCAGTGAATAATATATAATCACTATTTCTGTGTTCAAATTGGCAATTTCTGATTAAATTTTACAATTATATTTCATTTTGGTTTATGTTATATCCATATTTATTTTTTTCAAGCTATGTAAACGTGGAAAAAATGATTCGTATTGCCAATTTGAGGATTGAAGATGATTAATTTAGACCTCAAGAAAGCTCTGTACTGCTATGGGTTAACTTCCATATCCTATGTAAAGTGTGTTGACCAAGGAGATTCTTGGCAAAACAACACAGGTTGTAGACTGTGGGGGTGATAATAAGATTTGTCCCAAGTTAAACTCAAACGCTAATATTAGCTTAGTTCAGTGGTCAGTTACATTACACTGTTTTGCTTTCCATGTTAGCTTAGAAGCCCTATTAGATGGACTGTGGTTTGACTGTGGAATTCTAAAATAGTACAGGTGCAAAGTTTCTATAGATTGCCACCTTTGTTTTTTAGGGTGGAGCTTTATTAAAGGGGGCACTTGTACATGTACAGTCTATTGTGTCTGGACAAAAAATATGGGGAGGGGGGGAGGGAGGTGGTTGTAATTGCTAGTATGCATTCAAATATCTAACTGCATTGTTAGTTAACTAAGATAAGAAGTGATTTACAATTACCTCTATGTATACAAATTCTTTGTTCTTCTTTGGTTTTACTGGTACTGTGGTATGCACACTGTATGAAGTTACTTGTCAATTCATGATTGTAATTTGTTTGCTATGTTTGTACATATTGATGTCACTGAAAGAAAAGAATTAAAGAATATTAAAAAAAAAATATGTTGTTGATGTAGTGAGCAATTCTAAGTGCATGGTTAGTGTATGGTATAAGGGGAGAGGTACGCACACAAAATTATTCCCTTGTACTGTCTGAAAACAACAATTTTATTTTTTGTAGAGAGGAAGAACAAACCCCTATAGAGCACAAAAAAGTATATTGATAATGCAAGTTCATATTGTTAAAGAAGGATTATGGACCCTGAATTCGAACTACAATGTAGTTTGATCAGAATCGATGCTCCTGACCCTCCACTGTTACCCCGACTTTAGCAAGACATCCAGTAAGGCGATCTACATGTAGCATTTCAAGGAAATTAATCCTACCAGGTACCTTTATTACACCTGGGTCAAGAGTGGCAATTGGAGGTTAATGTCATGCCAAAAGACATTGTTGCCATGGTGTAACTCGAACCGCCAATGTTGTGATCTACATGTACAGTCCGGCGACATATCCACTAGACCTGGACACCTCTATAATTCCATTTACCTGGAATTCCAGTGGATCATGTCCAAAGCTGGGCAAACATCCTTTGCTGCTGATCAAGATTTACCATTCATTTCTTCAAAGTATGAATTATCAAAGACATTATCAGTGTATCCCCAAAACCACACTCACACACCCACTACCTGAGGAAGGGTCCTACCACTCCTACAGATACTTAGGGGTTGGATGGTTACAGTATGAGAAGCAGCATTACATACATGTACATGTATTTGCCTTTGACTTCTTTGAATTAATTGAAATTACTCTCTGCGTTGACTTTTTTTATTACAGAGTACTGTTATCTATACCATGGTATTAAATGAACTGTAAATGATCATGTTTCTTTGTTTTGTTTTATTTTTTGAATAAAATATTTCATTTTGTATTTTTATATTCTAAAAAAAAAATTATGAAAAATTAATTGATGAAAAAATATTAAAGACAAATTCAGAATACAAAATTTTCAAATAATCTGCATAGGAAGTGTCTTACATGTAGAAACCAAGGAACTTCACCTTGTACATGTACATGTAGGAAGATCCTCATACATGTTCTGTATTATCTGATCTTGAGTGCTTCATAAATTTCACTCCTTCAGCAGGCATCTGACATTTATGGCAATTATAGAATGACATTTCCGAAAAGTAACGGGATAAGTGCTTGTTTTGTGCCAAGACAGGGCAGGCTGTACATGTATTTCGGAGGTGTCTTCCTCAAATATATGATTGGCCTATTTTTTGGGCAGAGGTTAGGGCATTTTGTCAAATATTTGCTACCAGTCAACGACGACACTTGAGTCTTGACTCTAAATAAACCGAGCTCTGTTAGCCTTTAGGACCCTCTCTCTCTTTACAGAAAGCCAAGTTCCTTCTGGGGTAGCTCGAAGGCCGTGCTGTGGATGAGATCTTGTTATACCTGTATTACCTTCGTACTTCTTCAGGTTGTTGCAAGGATTCCCTCTACAGTGTAAATGGGGCACATGGACTCTGTAATTTTAAATCCAAACCCTCAAAATTTTAGCACATTTCCTACAAAACATGTACATGCACCTGTACAGACCTTAAGAGTTAAAGGCAATATAGAGTTTTGGGATCGAGGCCATCAGAACTATTTGTCAGATTCCTTTGCTTTTAGCTCATCAGCATTAAATGAAAAGCAAAAATATTTTTGATCTCAGGTCAGTGACATAAAATTTCAACATTGTCGACATACATGAAACAGTGCTTGCAGTGAGAATTCTCTTTACACAACAAGCATGAGAAAGCACTGTGATCATTGTGCATAGATCAGTGGGGGTGCAGGAGCCCTACATGTAGCTACAGTATGGGCAGGGTGTAGCTGTTATATTGCATCTCTTTCAAATATTTACACTAAAATTGACTAGAAATCTTTGATGGGAATATCACAACACACATGGATCATTTGTACATCAAGGTGTACACTGTATCAGGATTCTCACTAGAAAAAAATCCACACACGGTTCCCACTCTGCGCAAAGCGTGGAAGTTTCAGAAGTTTTGCGGAATAACACCTAAAGTTAGGTATGGCGGCAGTATATGCTATAGTAAAAGGATGAAAAATACTTCTTGGTAAGCAGGAGTTGTCTATTAATGACATAAAAGTAAAAATACATTGCCAAAAAGCAAAACAATCTGTGACATTTATCATTATATACTCGAATATTTTTTTTACCCTTGTTGCCACGCATGGTGCAGCAATTTCACACATGGTTCTTCCTTGTCAGAAACCCTTTACGCATGGTATTGGAACCATGGGTGTTATGTACTGGTGAGAACCATGCACTGTACATGTATCTACTACATGTATCCGTGATGTTCTGAGTGACTCATGCATACATGTACAGTGTACTACAGACATTCCCACACGGTCCCAAGAGACCACAAGGCTTAGCCTGGTCTGACAGTAAATAATGACCTGGAATGACCCTAAGAGACCTTGGATAACCTATCTATTTTGGGGTGCAGACATATGTATATTGGTCAGTGGTAAAGGTTGACATGTTAAGTCAATTACGTGTACATGCCAGATCCAGTCCTCACCTTTTAATTGAATGTTAAAAACAAACAAACAAACAAAAACAATTACCCCCCCCAAAAAAAAAAAAATGGCTAGCTCAGTGGTAATGCTCTCTCTTAAAGGGGGTACCCAATGCTGAAACAATGTTAGTTCATTTAAAAGAGCATGATTTTATTAGCAGAAAATCATCTGCCTAAAGTTTTTTAAAAAGTCGTGTTGCCAAGGAAACCCCCAAATGTGGTAAGATTTCAGGATATTTTCGACCCCTCAGCTGTGACCCAGTTTCAACTGGGTACCCACTTTGACGTGGGTACCTTGTGCAGTTCTAGCAAAATGCGCGCAAGGTATAATACATATTGTACAGTCTAGCGTGCAGCACAACTGCAGTGCGTGCAGCTGGGTACCCACTTTTACGTCATATCTCATACTCGAATTTTTTGGTCAACTCTTGAGTTTTCAGGAGAAAATTAGCCAAAATGCATTGATTTCGATTGAAAATCAAATTTTTATTGTTATTCTTCTTAGAATTCTATCCTCAATCATATATAAAAAAAATTACCATTGTGTAATTCTCTCTCTTAATGTTGAGGTTCCTGGTTCTGCATGTATACTGTTTTGTTGCTTTGCAAATATATGGTAAGGATTTTATCCCCAATTACCAATGGGGAAGAACTTAATATGCAAGCCATCCGGGGTATAATACCATTCATTCTGAGAGCGTGTTTATTGAGGGTAACAGAGGGCTAATAAGCGACCCAAATTCCGAACTAGCTTACCCGTTACCCTTGATTAACACGATGGCGACTTGATTACCGAACTAGCGTACCGGACTTGAGTTCCGCAAAAAGGGGGATTTGAACGAGATCGGCAACTCAAGTCGTGCCAATAAACGCAATGCGACTTTGGTCGCGTTTCGTTTGGGAACTTCGGACTCCTGTTTCCGGATGAGATAAAAAGTAATAAGCCCGCCAGATTTGACCTCCACTGCCGGGTCACTTGCAGCTGGGCATGGGCAGATCGCGACGATAAACACTACATCCAGAGAGACCACCCATCGTGAGCGCGATTTGTGTTCGCGACTCAAGTACCCATTTCTGATTTCTAGAAATCGAGTTCCCTCACTAAACACATCCTTAGTCACCAGGTAAAAACTGAAATCATTATCATGATCAATTTCTACATGTATGGGTGTGAAATTTTCTGTCTATTTTGTAATATCAGAGGTATGTGTACTAACTGTTGGTCTATAAAATGGGGAAATTAATTGTCAGAATTATGGAATTATAGAAGAAAATTAATGGCTGAAAATATTTTTCTTTCTAGAGTAAATGTATATAAGTGCAAAATGACAAAAAGTCACATTCTTAAGACTTGAAGTCAAACTTTGCTTATCTTTCTTTCTATGTATGATTTTTTTGTCACTATACACTGTACATGTTGAAAAATTGTTAATTTGTAATGATGTTTATATGGAAATAAAGGAACATCAAAATCAAATAAAAATTATTCATAATTTTGTTTTTCTTTTACTGTAATTTTACAGTGGATTTTAAGGTCTACTTTCTGTTTTCTTCTAAAAATATATTATAGTGTAGCAGTAGACCTATGCATGTTTATCTTGTAGTATTCTTCATATCTGAATGTATATGTAGGAGATTATTAAAGATGCTGGTTATCCTTGATGTGAGGCTAACCTAAGCCTGTATTGTCCTGCAATGACCTTGGTGAACCTTTTGAACTCTATTGTTCTCTTTTCAAGACCACGTTTGTTGACGCAGCCCTGCCCACTCAACACAACCCCATACATCTATCAAGCCAGATGCCAGGCCGTTCAAGGTGTATCAGTTTTCCTTCCATCAATGAAAGAAAAATCCCTTTTCTGCTTCACAACATGTAGGCCTACATGTAGCTTTGGCTAAATCATGAGCTTTAATATTCTTGAAGCGATGGAGTGTCTTTGCTTCGGGTATACAAATGCACTGAAATGATTTACTGATTTG
The DNA here is from genome assembly GCA_029962745.1 of Echinometra lucunter. Classification (NCBI taxonomy): domain Eukaryota; kingdom Metazoa; phylum Echinodermata; class Echinoidea; order Camarodonta; family Echinometridae; genus Echinometra; species Echinometra lucunter. The sequence continues at coordinate 3,786,655 of CM057160.1, read as the reverse complement.
CATACATTAGTAAACAAGCTTGTTGTTCTCCTTTCAAGGCCAGTGTTTGTTGATGCAGCTCTACCCACTTGATAGAATCGTGTACATCCATCAAGCCTGATGATTTGCTCGTGAAGATGTATCAGTTTTCCACCCGACATTGAAGGAAAAATCCCTTTTTTGATTCACAAAATGTACATGTAGCTTTGGCTATATGTACATTGTATTCATGAGCTTTAATATTCTTGAAGTGATGGAGTGTTTTTGCTTTGGGTATAACAAAATGAAATGATTTACCTCCTATACTAATTTGCATACATTAATAAACATGCTTGTTGTTCTCCTTTCAAGGCCGTGTTTGTTGATGCAGCTCTATCCACTCAATAGAATCCTGTACATCCTTCAAGCCTGATGACTTGCTTGTGAAGGTGTATCAGTTTTCCACCCAATAATAAAGAGAAAAATCCCTTTTTATTTCAAAATGTTTATTTGTTTGTAGCTTTGGCTATGGATTTGTACATAAAACAATGGTGTGTCTTTGATTAGGTTGTAAACTGTAAAGCAATTAAAAGATTGACTGATTTGCATACATTATTGAACAGGCCTATTGTTCTCCTATCATTCAAGGCCATGTTATTGATGTTGTTGATGTCCATTAATAGAACCCTGTATATCCATTGATCCAGGTTCCTTGCTGTTGAAGAAATATGAGTTTTCCACCCATCAGAGGTGGAAAAATCCATTTTTAAAATCCAAAATATGTCTTGCGTGAAGTTTTAGAAGCTCTAAGCAATGATGTGGGATTTTTTTTTATGAGAAAGGAATTACAGACTCTCAAGGAACATAATGTTTAATATTATAAAGGTTTACCAGCATTCAATTTATGTACTCTATCAGAAAGGTCTTTTCAATCTACACTGTATGCATTATAGCGTACACACACAGTAAAAGCCTTAATTATAAGTGCTTCATTTTGCAAAAATGTATCTCTAGGTTTAAACTGTGACTCATGGGGAAGAAAATACATACATGTGCTTTATCCACGTACATGTTGATGTATTGCCGAAGAAGTACCTGTATTTGTTTCCCACAGAGCAATTAATAAAACTACTATGAAAGAAATTGCTCTGTATATTGCTCTGGATATAATCAAATGAACATGTACACCAAAGGCTTAGTTCATGTGTGAAGCAGCAACTTCTGCAGTAAGCCCCCGTGTTTTTTTTTTTTTGCACGTAAATGAATATTGAGGGGTTAAAAAAAAAAAGAAATTGCCAAGGCAGAGAGCATCTTTTTTACCTCTTGGTGGCAAAAACGGTATTGACCAATCAAATTCTTATAAAGTTAACGCAGAATATGATGTCACGAGTTTGTCTGTGCAAGGTCCACCAAAAGTCTCTTTTATTTGAGCGTGAACTAATATTGAGGTGTTAATGCAGATATTGTTATTATACATGTAAGTATCAGGTAATTAGCACGTAGGAGGTTTTCCGTGGGGGGTTGTCCCTGGATATCTAGATGAGCCTTAAGCTGAGAAATCCAAATTCATTTTTTTCTTTCTGTGAAGGAGACATTTGCTGAACTCTTCTCAAAGTTTGAATGTGATCCAGAGTGACAAGTGCCAAATTAGATTTCACAAATTTGGTTGGAGCTAATTTGCAACGTGTGTGACCACAGACACAATATATGGGGAGCAGCAAGCTACGTGTATATGTACTTGTGACTGTGTGTAATTATAATTGTCTTCCCTGAATGAAGGAGAATACTGTATCCTTCTGGTTTTATACTCTTTGTGATATTGTTGTCGCCATGTAACGAGAGGCGTGTCAAATTGAATTGGATCGTTTACAGGGATGCGGGGTGGCTAATGGTATGGGTTATGACAGTTCTGGGGTGGGTGCACTGATCTGGTTTAACTTTTGAAAGCAAAAACCACAGATTTCATCAAAGTTTATCTGGAATTCGATTCGGGAATACATACATCCCCAGAATATATCGCATACCTGCTCTGTATGATGTTGCATACATGTATATAGTAACCTCTTTGTACATGTATTCTTTACTGTATAATACATATAGTTATAAGAAGCTTCATGATACTGTAAACTTAATGTGCGGTGTGTAATCCACCTCCTTCAAAAGATTCACACTTTGGTTTTTGGTTTGTTTAATCTCTTTGTAAAGTGGGTACTAGACCTATTTTTTACACGATCTGTAGTCTTATACTTTTATTATGTTGTAAAACCCTGTGGATACTCGATCTGCACTTTTAGCATCTTCTTCACAAGAACCAGAGATTTATCAATACATGTACGTATTGAAATGATTAAAAAGAATGCACTGTGCTCAAGGAAAAGCACCGTTTCATTTGCTCTTCAAACATAAGATTATGTATTTTTAAAAAAATCTGTTGACTACTGAATCCATATATTCCCATAGACTTTATACAGTGGCTATCCGGTTCCAGTAGACAGTGGATTAAAGGAAAGATCTTTAAATACATATTCTGTGAACAGTGAATTAAAACACAAAATTTGACCCTTGAATGTTCCATAATATGGATCCTAACCTTTACAGTTCTAAGAAAATGAAGTTAACTCACATTTACATTGAAGTTGAAGTCTGCATGACCTTCACCTAGTTTATACATGTAGGGTGAATCTGTTACAAGGACAAGTACGTGTGGACTGCATGGCTGAAGAAATTCATATTTTCCTTGAAATTCTCTCTCCAAAACAAAATTCACCCTGTGAATACTGAATTCACACACCTGATTTACACAAAAGTGTAAAATAGGGACCCTCCTATGCCAGTGGATACCTGGGCCCCCATTTCATAAGACTTGTGTTATCAGTAACAACTGCCTCATTTCTATGACAAATTTGCTCTCAGCCAATCAGATGCAAGGATTTCAGTAGCTTATAACAGTTCTTGCAACTTGTTATTGATAACAAGTTTTATGAAACAGGGGCCCAGGTAATGGGTTTAGAGAATAATGATGAATTCCTTCAGTCATGTATTCTTCAGGTCCATTGATTTTTGCTGTATCAATGTTTATCCTCGAAAGGAATTCAAGTTCACAGCAGTTGAGTCTTCAGTGGGGATTTTCTGTTAAATTTACAATTTTATTCAAGCTGTATCTCAGGGAAGTGTGAAATGTTATTTTGTCCAAACATCCTGAAAATTCATGAGGGTTTTGAGTCATACCTGCTGGTTATTCTCAAGAGAGAGGAGAAGAATTGGCCTGTTTGGTTATGATTGCTTCATGAATGATTAATACAGTGCAGAGGAGAGCGAAGGGTACTATCAATACATGGTAGCGCTACATGTACATGTGTAGTGTTACAGGGAAACGTTGCCAAGGGTGTGGAGGGTCAGTGGCATGTCCTAGATTCTTGGTGGAAGGGGGCGAGGGAGGGGGGGGGCACAAGCCTCTAAAATCTCTGAAAAGCAATTAGAACAACAGCAGCTGTCAACAAAGAGGTTCTTATGAGGCCTTGTAGTTCTACTATCTGACCAGCAAAGAATAAGTCATTCTAATACTGATTATTTTTCAGACTCATGATGTAACATAGCGCTAATATTTTCTATCGGTATATACTGTACCATATCTGTACAGAGAAATGGAGGTCAATCTCTTTATGGAAGGTACTGTGTAAATTTTATGTCATGTTACTCATGCATGCTTGCCAACTGTCCCGTTTTTATCGGAATTGTCCCGTTTTTAAAATTTTTTAGAGCAGTAAAATCGGAACGTTCCGATTTTTGAACCTAGACAAAAAAAATAAATCAGTAAAGAAAAAAAAGAGAAAAAAGTGTTTGCGCGTGTTCTATATATACAAAATGTACAGTATTGTCTATGACTTCCGGGTTTGAGCTATCGATACACGTAATGTTACAGTTCCACCAACGAAACTGACCGATGGTACATGTACGGTATGTCAAGTTTCGATCGCTCTCCCAAGTCGATTTTCCGCTGTGTGACTGGGTGTACACATGTGACTGCGAAAATGTGGTTGTTCGCATGCGATGCGGAGTGCCCATGTGCACAACGCATGTATGCACAGCACCGATCTCTATATGTGGGACATGTATTAACGCTTGCTGAGCTGTGCATGGGGTATGTGACGATCGTGGATTTAACGGGATTATTTCACAAAACTGGAGAGGATTTGATCAAAATGAGTGGAAAACAGTTGCAGAAATGTAAAGAGGAGTACAAACAACGATTTCCTTTCATAAAGCCAAGCACGAAAGGCGTTGAATTTGCATTTTGCATGTGTTGCCGGCAGGACATAAAAATCTCAAGTGGAGGAGCTAATGATATAAGATTAAGAAGGCACGCCGAGAAGAAAAAAACACATCGACAATGAAAAGACGGATCTCGATGCGATTTACATGTAATTTGGTATGTTTGAGGGCGTGGTTGTGGTGATATCACTGAAATGTCTTTATTAATATTTCACTTTATTTGTTTTCAGTGAAAATAAAGACAAGTGAAAGAAAGCATATTTTGAAATTGTTCAATTTTGCAAAGTGATTTTATCAATATTCATACAATTAGAGAGATATTCAACACAAGATGAACATATATTATATTTTTAAATTTTGAGCAAATTGAGAAAAATGAAATTCTTGCATTGAGCTGCATAGTTTAGTCATATGTTTTTTCAGTATATACATGATACATGTAAAGTGTCTTCTAAATTAAAGGATTATATGTATATGCAGAATACTAATTTCATGTTGATACTTTTCCTTTGCAGCATATTTACTCATAAATTTTTTTGAAATCTGAATTGAGTAATCTAATTAAACAAGAGATTTCCATTCTGTTGTGCACAAATTTGAAGTACATACATGTATTTGTTATTAGATTAAAAAAAAAAGAAAAGTAAAAATCAAATCCAAAATCTAAAGCATTTTCTCAACACCTGTCGGGTGTAGCAGGTCATGCAATATTGCTGACACTTGTATAATTTTTCTTCTACAGGTATTATGTTGTTGGAAATCAACTTTGGAGATGCTGGAAGATTTCAGGTCTCCAGTGGTCCTTGATAAGTTGTTTCTCCATGTGTGTAGAGTGTCTATTAATATATATATTACGTGATTCTGGTATCATTTCAAGCATCTAATGGCCCTCCATAGTGCTATTTTTCTTTCAGCTTCAAGGGGGCGTTGCCCCCTTGAGACCCCCATTGGGGCGCTGCCCCTGAACCAAGTCGGGGGCCTAAGCGGCCCCCTGGACCCCTGGGCCCCTGGGCCAAATTTGTCCCTCTTTTTAGATTTCAAATGTTGGCAAGTATGCTCATGTACAGTACATCATTGCTGTCACTGGGTTACAAAAGGGATTCTACACTGTTCTAAAGGTCCAGATATATTACTATTTCAAGAATCCCAGAAGTCAGATGTAAGTAATTATTTATCTGATTGATAGATGTACATGTCTGAAAAAAATCCAGTTAAAAACACAAAATACTGTGAGTTTGATGATGGTAAATAATAATGGGAGATTCTTGTATAGCTATCATGTCTGACACATTTGCCATTCCTGGGCCCCGTCTTACAAAGAGTTGCTATTGATTCAAATCGATCGTAACTTTGAGATTGATATCAACTCCTATCTCTTAAGTACACAGTTGAGATCAATCTCAAAGTTGCGATCAATGTGAATCAATCGTAACTCATAAGACAGGGCCCTGGCATTCCATTATTATTACCGCAGGTTCAGTCAAACTGCCATTACAACACTCAAACATTTCAAGGAATATCTTCCTGCTGGGTGTAGCCATTTATTACTCCTGGGTGGAGAGTGGCAAACGTATCATGTTTTGCCAAAAGACGTTAGTGCCATGGTGGGACTTGAACCGTGAATCATGCATGTGATCCACATGAACTATGCATGTGATCCACATGAACTTTGCATGTGATCCACATGAACTATGCATGTGATCCACATGAACTTTTGACTCGTGTCATCGACTTGTATGTTATAATGTGGTTTTATGAAACATCATACGTATACAAGCTTTAAAGGTAGCCTGTCCCTTTTGCAGACCCAATTCTGAAAGTTCCCTGACTCTGTCATCATTTGAGAGAGAAAGGCTATATACATGTAACCTATCCCTGAAATTGACAAAGCGCGAAATTCAGTTTTAAGGAAATAATCTTCGATAATTCATCAGAGCTTTCTTTTTTCGTACCACAAAAAAAAAGACCTGAAGATTCGAGATTCAGCGTACAATAAAAGGATTCACGTTACAGCGCCACTATATTATGTATGGTACGTGCCGTGGCTGCGAGCTGCTAGCTATGTACAGCTGGCTGCGCTACTGCCGATGAGCTGATCTGACTTGCTTATTCAAGGTTGGTAGTCAGATTTTCATTTTACATTAATAACTTAAGCAATGTATGACCGTAAGATCAAATGAACAGTATCAGAAGGGCATATCCTAAACTCATGCCAAGTTGTATGGATTTTCGTCGATTTTGCAAAAGGGACAAGTTACCTTGAACATCTACATACATGTACATGTTGATCAGGGGCATCCATGGACTATAGTCCACAATAGATAGTTTCAGTAGTCAAAGTCTGATTTTATTAGACCTGCCAAAAGTATTCTGATATCATAGGATTAGATTTGTTCATCCCAAACAACACATCCAATAAAAGTCAGCTGTCTGATTCCATTGGATTAACGGTCCAAATTATCTGTCCCAGATAGGAGGTTGACCTCCCCCTCAGCAGAACCGTTTCCAAACAGCTGCTGTAGTGTGCAGTAGGGGGAGCTTTGGCCGATAGGCAGTGAATCAAGAAATGTGCACAATAGCTTTGTCAGTGAAGGTAATAATCTATAGGACAATTATAGGACAATTAACCCAGACAATAATGTCTATGTACATAGAAGTAGCGGTATGTCACTGACCTATTGGGAGGTCAGTGTCCATATAAAAAATGCAACTCAAAGAAAAGATGAATTAAATTATGACTCCCTACTGATTGAAAATTTGATATGATGCTGCTTATTTTCATTCACATGCTCATCATTGTATAATCATGATAATGCAGTGACCTTCATAAAAATCATGGTGATGGTGTTGATGATAAGACACCTCAAAAAGCAAATTCCATCAAGGAATCTGCGGTTGCCTTGGTATTGCATGACTGCGATATCATCAGTCATTGTACAGTATTACATGGTAGGAATCTTATGAATTTTCATTGTCATCGTTTCTGGTCATGCCATCCCTGTGAAGGATCCGATTAAATCATGTGTTATCCCACAATTAAATCAAAACCCTATCAAAACATTGTCACGAAATCACACCACCATTTGAAATGACATGTGGAAAAATGGGACATTTTCTCCTGATGAGGAAGCAAAAATTTCATAGCGTCACTATGATGAAACGATATGGAGCCTCTGGCAATTATTTGTGCTATGTGCATCACCCCAGCATGCCGTAGTCCTGCCCTTAGTCCCGCTATATAGTTTTTGATGTTTGTGAAATTTCTTGTCTGTGTAATACGAGTGGGGTGCCAATTATACCTGAGTCTGTCATGTGCAGGATTTAGCGGCTGAGACCGACTGCTGGTGAAGTATTCTGACAATTGCTTCCAGTTGATGAAGACTTGTTGTGGTTTAATGAGCAGTCCACTCAGAATAGCATAACAGTCACTTAGAATAAGTCAGGGGAAAAGAGTGTAATTGAGTGATGCCTGAACAAAGTGCTATTATAATTGGGTTATGCCAGTAGAAGTTAGACTAAACATAAACTAATCAGGCACTTTACAAAAGATGACTGCTTTCTGCAGTACCCTCTTACAGTGTATACTTTGACTTTTATTTTCAGCACAATTAGGTCAAAGGATGGTCTGTATGTTTTGAGAGAGAGCAGTGATTTGTCATTATCCTTTGGTCGACACTGTTCGTGAGGTGCCATGAATTAGGAATCTTCGATTTCTTATTCAAGTCAGACAACCGTCAGGAAACATGCAACCTAATTTCTGTACTCCCCTTGCCGTGAAGAGCTTATACATTGGTGTTCTTTGGATTAAGAAGTTCATGTCCTTCTGTTGTTAAGTTATCCTTGAGTCTTGGGCCATCTCCCTTAGAGGCTCTCATCATCTTGTATGCAGCCGTAATGATTTCAGGGGGTATGGTTGCTGGCTTCCGCTCGGAATCGTCTTTCCAAGGCGCATCGATGCCGTGATGTCGGGCTTTATCACTGACAATTTAATTAAACCTCGCTTCTGTTTCTGACATGCGAGCCGTGACCTGCACCTCCAGTGTGTTTGCCGTTTCGATATCTGTTGCTCAGCCTCCCAGGCTGGCCGTGTGAGAGGGAATGTAATCGCTGATGTATGCCAGAGGGGTGGAGTGTTGCCCTAAAAGACCTTTTGCAAGCTTTGCCTGGACATTGCTTCACAAGATTTTTTTAAAAAGAAGGGTGGGACTGTTCACTGTCACTGTTGGTGTCACATGGACTGTAATCAGTGGTATATGCCAGAGGGGTAGTTTGCGTACCCTCAGAGACGCCTGACTAGCTTCTCCAGTAAAAGTGATTTTTATTTCTAGAGGGTGGGGCACAACTAAAAGTGCCGCATTGGATGTAATCACTGATGTCATGCTAGTGGGGTGGCATATTGCTGCAAAGACCTCTTGTTTTATACATAGCTTCTCTGGTGCATTGCATTTGAAGATTTTTTTTTTTTCCAGAAGGGTAGACTACTGGTATCACATACAGACTGCAATTGGTGGTGTTAGCCATAGGGGTGACCTGTTGCCCTCAAACACCCTAGTATTAGTAATCACTATTTTCATGTACACTGTACAAATAGGCAATTCTCAAATAAATTTTCCAATTTTCATTCAGTTTTGGTGTTATATACATTTGTATTTTTTCAAACTATGTAGGAGTAGGGGAAAAAAAATTGTTGCCAATTTGAGGAGGGAAAGGTAGTACCTAAACCTAAAGAAAACTCTGTACTGCTGTGGGTCAACGCAAAAGGAATGGAGATCCACTCTTCAGGGTCATATTAGGGAGGACTTTGGTTTGATTGCAGTTGTATTCCACTCCAAAGCAGTGGTTGTTGATGTTGTTGTTGTTGTTGAATTGGGTTTTTCCGGATGTGTATCAATCAGATATGATTATTTACGTCTGGGACTGACCTTTTACGTCACCATGTGAAAGACGTGACTCAGACTCGAACTTGGGTCCGCTGAATCAGTTTATAACTTCCACTGTTAGCTGGATTACAGGCACACGCCACAGCGCCCACTTTCAAGAACTCTCTTTAAAGGGGGTACCCAAAGCTGAAACATTGTTCCTTCATTTAAAAGAGCATGAGTTTATTAGCAGAAAATCATCTGCCTAAAGTTTAAAAAAAGTTGTGTTGCCAAGAAAAACCCAAAATATGGTATGCTTTCAGCCTACTTTTGTCCCCTCAGCTGTGTCCCAGTTTCAATTAGGTACCCACAATGAGGTCATTGTGGTTACCTTGTCTAGCAAAATGCATGCATTAGGTATAATACATATTGTACAGTCTAGTGCGCGCCCAACTGCAATGTGCGAAGCTGGGTAACCACATCTACGTCATACCTCATACTCAAATTTTTAGGTCAACCCTTGACTAATCACAAATAATTTGCCAAAATGCATTGATTTCGATTGAAAATCATCAAATTTTTAACATGTTTAATGTTATTGTTCTTAGAATTCTATTCTCGATCATATATCAATTTTTTGCCATCTTCTGTAAAAGTAGAAATATTCGCGGCACATTAATTTTCGCGGATTTCGCGCTATTTTCGGCGGGCGCGAATTCTAGAACGCAAAAATATGAGCATGATTTCTTATGCTTAAATGTTTTGAATGCACGCTCTGGACAGCTGATTTTTAAAGAGTGTGTGTGTGTGTGTACGGTACTAGTAGTAACTTGTGTCTGTGGTATGCATCTGAATGGACCCTACGTGTGTGTGAAGTAATAAATGGAGCGGCTGTGTGCCTAAAGAGACCATTTTAGAGCTAAAGTTATAGCTAGGGCAGAAAAATACTTGTCATGCATTGAAATATGAAATCAAATCTTGCAGTTGCGCTTTAGTTTTGCAAGTGAACAATTCTTCAGTGCGAATTCAAGAACCCGCAAATATGCTTTGGGGTCGCTCAGCGCGAAAAATTAATCACGCGAAAATAACAGTGTTTACAGTTCATGTATGTGAATATGCAAAAAAAAAATAAATAAATAAATGGGATGGGGGAGGTTACCATGGGGTATGGAATGAGCCTCTATAGTGGATTCAACTTAAATGTATTAGAGAGTGGATTTTTTTTACTCCTCTAGAGTGGATTCTACTAATTTGAAAGTGGATTTTTCACTCCAAATGAGGTGATCCTTGGAAGTGACTCCTAAAAGAGCAGATTTACACTCCCACAGACCTACATTTAGAAAATGGGTGTTGATTTGGAGCGGTGTCATCGTTTGCCAGGCTACAGGATCTGACCCAGTAACGAGGGAGAACCAACATCCTACATCAAACCACATCGTCATCTTCACCACCATGTAGATCCATTAAGAGAAGTCGCTCCTCATTTCCTCTGTGGCATGCCTTGGGAACAAGGATCGATGGTGGACATTCTCCTTGTGGGTAAATACGATGGATCAAGACTTTGCATTTCGGATAGGCTCTTGATAACAACAACAACAAAATTCTTTTTTTTTTCATTTTGGTAAAGATATGAAGTGCTGTATAGCCATTGATCGAAAGGAGGTGTCAAATAGAAATTGGATTTAATTGCAAGTTATTCAGGTGGCAGCCCTGGAAAATACAATTAGGCTAGCAACTTCCCTATAACAAACAGAGACAAGAGAAACAGCCGCTGATCCAGAAATTGGAAATAAAGGGGGCGCTGGCGACACTTTTCTTAGATATAGCTATACGAACATTTGTGTTCAATGTGACATTCTAAAAAATTAGAGGGGGCGCGCGCCTCTTGCGCCTCTGCCTGGATCTGTCACGGAGAAAGAGGCGGACGGACAGACAGAAAAATAATGTGTTGAAATGCATGCGGATGCATGCAAGTTATTCAGGTGGCAGCCCTGGAAAATACAATTAGGCTAGCAACTTCCCTATAACAAACAGAGACAAGAGAAACAGCCGCTGATCCAGAAATTGGAAATAAAGGGGGCGCTGGCGACACTTTTCTTAGATATAGCTATACGAACATTTGTGTTCAATGTGACATTCTAAAAAATTAGAGGGGGCGCGCGCCTCTTGCGCCTCTGCCTGGATCTGTCACGGAGAAAGAGACGGACGGACAGACAGAAAAATAATGTGTTGAAATGCATGCGGATGAGACGGGAGAAAGACATAGAATTTATAAGTAGGACAAATGGAGTAGAGACCTAGAACTTGTGAATAGATGAAGGGAAAGAGAGAAAAATAAATTAATATAAATAGGAGGAAAAAGGTACATGTGGGACTGAGCTCTGAGAGAGAAAGAGAGATAGAGACAGATAAACAGAGAAAGAAAGACAGAGACAAACAGAAAGAGTAGAATGAAAGGAAGACACAGAATTACAATTTAGTACAGCAGTGGAGTAGCGACCTAGAAAATGGAAATAAATTTAGAATGGAGGGAAACAGAGGGAGAGAGAGAGAGAAAGAAAGAGAAAGAGAGGAGGAGAAATACATGTAGATTGGTAGAGAGAGGGAGAGAGAGGAAAGGAAGAGAGAGAAATTGGTACAGAAAAGGTTGGGGAATAAGAGAAAGATACGTCTTATCTCCAGGTCTGATAGAAGATTGGTGCCCACGATATATATTCTTTGAAAGGAAAGAATAGTGCACTCCAGAGATTGAAAGAGAGAGAGAGAGAGCGGTTAATCCTAACCCTAAATGTTTTTGATGAAATATAGCCGTGAGTGAATATTGCCTGAGCATGTGTTGGATCATCCCTTCATATGACTCAACTATATTTCATGTTCCGGGAAGCTTTGTTGGAGCACATTATTTTTTCATGTCAAAGAATATATGATGGACGCCGATCCTCTGTGCGACATGGAGACAAGATGGATGTGACGACCATGATAGCCCAGGTGAATTTATGATATCATTTCAGAGGATTTCACCTGTCAGTCCTCAGCGAGTCGCTAGGTCGGAAATAGATTGCTTGGATTCAGTTTCCATATCTCCTCTCCGAAGCCTTGCTGTCTGCAGCCCCGGCTGATGATGAGGTGGCAATGTTTAGTAGCGAGGTACATTATCTTTTGATCCAGAAAGACATGAATTATGCAACATGGGTTGTACAGAACTAGAACACAAACCTCTATTTCATTAAAAAAACAAGCGTACAGTATTTTCTAGCTTCAAAGCGTAATTTAGAAAATAAGTGGGGAAACATACATATGCACATGTAGGAAATAGAGTATTGGGGAGAGAGAGGGGGGGGGGGGGAGAGAAGAGATTCAGACAGAAGGAAGAAGCTTACAATAGTATAAAAAAAAGGAATAATAATGGGGGGGGGGGTAAGAAAGAAAGAAAACAGACTTCCTTTGCCTATTATACATGTTATACTTTATGATATATCAGATAATTTTGTACACTTTTTATTGATATTTTTGTGGAAAATAAATTCAAATTCAAAACCTGTAGTTTTGTGTTTTCCTGTTTGTTACCAGAAAATGCCAGCAAATCGTGAGTATAATACCCTGTGTTCTTTGAGAATGAGATATGTGTCATTGAGATCCTTTAGATCCTAATCACCATTATGATGTCAGAGGCATTGATCTTGAGGTCAAATGAAATGATGGATGGGGGTGAAAGGGATCAGTTGCTAGGTCAAAGATCAAGGCTTAGAGGTCACGTTTGGGATGTCAAGTGTGTCATTTGTTTATGACATCAAGTTCATGAGCCATATCTTTTCCATCCCATTTTCTCCTTTTCTGCCTCTGTGTATGTCTTTTTGTCAACCTGGCTGGCTTTTCTGTGGCAAACTTGCCCTTTTCACTCTCTCTATTCTCTCTCTCTCTCTCTTTCTGTGTGTTTTCCCCCCAAATAGTGAAGTACATGTATTCATACATTTTGAACTCCTATAATTTTTCTGAATTTCCATCTTTCTGTCCATTCCTTCCTCCATCTTTTGTGCATGTGTGTGTTGCTCTTTCCTCTCACCCTGATGTTTAAACTAAAGCCAGCTTTCAGGCAAATTAACTTCTATCTTTTTAATATCCCCAGTATTTCTTTCTTTTCCTTTTTCTTTCTTTCTCTCTTTTTCTCTTTCAATCTTCCTTTCTTTCTTTCTTTCTCTTTCTTTCTTTCTTTCTTTCTTTTTCTTTCTTTCTCTTTCTTTCTTTCTTTCTTTCTTTCTCTTTCTTTCTTTCTTTTTCTTTCTTTCTATCTTTCTTTCACTTTCTTTCACTTTCTTTCTCTTTCTTTCTTTCTTTCTTTCTTTCTCTTTCTCTTTCTTTCTTTCTTTCTTTTTCTTTCTTTCTTTCTCTTTCTTTCTTTCTCTTTCTTTCTTTCTTTTTCTTTCTTTCTTTCTATCTTTCTTTCACTTTCTTTCTCTTTCTTTCTTTCTTTCTTTCTTTATTTCTCTTTCTTTGTTTCTCTTTCTTTCTTTGTTTCTTTGTTTCTTTCTTTGTTTCTTTCTTTCTTTGTCTCTATGTGCAGTAGTTGTCTCAAGTTGTATTTGAGCTTTATCTCCAACTCTTTCTCAGTGTTCACATAAAGGTAGCTTCTCAGTCCCTTCAAATCTCTCTCCCCTCTCTCTCTCCCCCTCTCTCTCTCTCTCTCTCTCTCACCCTCTCTTGCTCCCTAATTTTTTTTTCTCTCTCTCTTTGCCCAAATAGTGATGAACTTTCATGTATAATCACCTAAAAATCAGAGGGCATGAATGATCTTTTGAAATACAACATGAAAATTATGACTTCAAACTATTGCTCAGTGTCATTTGCCCCAGAAAGATTAAGGCTGACTGTAACTGTTTTTTTCACCTCATGATAATGACAAATGCGATAATAATTATTACACTTTGTCCCAATATATTCCAACCATCCAAAATAACTAATCATCCCTTTTGCATTTGTTCCAAGGTGCCTCAAAAACAAGTGAAGTGAATGTCAGGGGCACATTACACATTATTCATTAAACAAATTATATTATAAGGTCTTTTGTAAGGAAAGTACACTGTTGCATATAGTTTTGCATGTAATACATTCATTACCTTAAAGGTATTGGCTAACTTTGTAAGCAGCCGATTTAAAGAATTCTCAAACTAAGATGAAACATGTGTATGAGTACTTGTATTTGTACACAAAAACCCTGAAACCAACCATAATTTGGAATGAAATACTGTTAGTAAGATGCAAACTGCGATTTTATTCTTTTTGGTCTCAGAGACAATGAAATAAGAGGACGGTTTTACTCGAGTTCAAAAAGACCGTTATCTGCCTCCCTCCACGTGATATGCCAATACACACAGTACGGTCCAGTGAGCCATGCGCGCATGCGCACTCCTTACATCTATTCTGTGCGACCGACCCTTATATATATTTTTCAAACATTGGTTCACATTTCTAATATTTGAAAATATTTCCTGTGGATATTATACTTTAAAACTTTGAAACTGGTATTTTTACACTATAACCCTTATATTTATCCCATTTTCAAGTAGAAAAATGTTTTTTTAAAATTATAACAATGTTAACCAATGCCTTTCACTGTAGCGATCTGATTGTGAAAAAGCTGGTCTTTCGCAGTGAAGTCTCTGAAAAAAGTGTATAAAAGTAGTGGTTTTGCTGTTAAAAAGGGTGTTAAATAATGATCAGGCTTAACAAGTGTTCACCAGCAGAATAATCAATAACAGGATGTGTTAAAGCTTCATATAACAATATATAGACAGATTATTGCCTTGATTGACACTGGATTAAAAAAGAACTGCTCAGGACAGGTGATAGTAGACCACTTGATGACAGGATGTCTACTATTGTGCTGGAGACAAAACCACTACTTTTTCACAAATAAAGTACTACCAATCTACTCTCATTTTACCATTATTTTACCATTATTGTACAGCTTATTTACACCTCTTTCACACCTAAGAACAACTGCTTCACAACAAAAGCATGGGCACTACAAAACACTACAAAACCACAACTTTCCTACAACCCTTTTGCAGCAAATTCACTACAAAAGAATATACTCCATGTATTTCACAATCTGATCACTACACTTAAGGTTGGTACATGTAATTATTGTATTCACATCAAAATGTTATACAAGAAAATATCAGTTGTCTTTATGTAGCTGTAAAGATAAACTGAAATTTTCTTGTGTTTGTTGGATAAAATGTGGTAGTTTTCTTCCGTACATTTGAGCAGAGGCACTGAAATAGCAAAGCAACTCATCTTACCATCATCCTTATCGTTATCAGCTCAATCTCCATCTCACTACCTCACCGTTACGTGTGATGACTGCCCCCTCTCTTTCTCCCTCATGCGGGCACTTTTTTTTCTTGAGTAGGATCCGTGGTATCTAGCTTCAAGATCTCATGAAAACCTGAAAAGCCTGGAGGGGTGAGTCATCCCCGAGGGCGCCAAAACAGAAAATGTAGTCCAAACAGACGACAGCACACTGTCACCTGTGTTTCCTGACTGCCGATGTGGCGTATCCATTATCGGGGAGACTTAACTGTCACGGCTCATTGTGTATCATTGCAATGCTTGCTGGTCCTACCACTGTCGTATAGATCTACCTGTATATTGACCTACATTAAAACATGGTGTAGGAGAGGGATATAAAAGATAATTATCTTTGTCAGTCAGTGGCAGGTGAAGCTGAAAAAGAAGAAGCAACAAAGGCCTGTAAGCATGCTATATATGTGAAAGTGCTTAAGTTGTGTCCATTTTGATTGCTGCACTGTTTTTAGTATCATTATCGTATTTGAAGGTGTCTTTAGGGGGTTCTTCTGCATGTGTACACTAAATGTGACAGTAACAATAGATCAAAGTAAGCTTTAGAGAGTAACAGTGTTCTTCCCCAATATCCTCTAATCTAACTACTCCACCCCAGGACCACATCTCCTATGCCTCGACAGGATCACCCACGACATCCTCATCACCTGTATCTCTATGAGTGGGACTAAGGACAGCTAGGCCGCGTATTTGGAGAGCATCGCCTTTCATCCCCCCTGGTCCCCTCATAATTTGATTGTCTATGTCCCCGGCTGAATACAGAATAGGGTCTTTTCCCACCAAAACCCCCTCCCAGATTGTGGAAATTGATACAATGTCTGGTTGCCACTGGGTATTTCATGGTCGCCAACCCCTGGTGTTTCCATCAGTATTTCTGCTGGCATTTGTTTAATGTTCTTCAAAATGTTGACCATTGATTGCTAAATGTAATGGAAACATTCACGTTCATGTGTACATTGTTTTTGACAAGTATTTGAGAGCGGTGCTGATAATAAAGAAGAAAAATTCTGACAGATTCCAAAGCAATTCTAACTAAACGTTAATTAAAATGACAAGTTAATGAGGATGCACTACCAAGACTTTATATGCATGTATATTGTAATGAATTGATGGGCCAATGGAGATTTAACGTTTACGTTCACTTGACTGTCCCTAACCATAAAGTTTAACATGCTTTTGAAACCTTGAGGTTATCATGTACATGTACAAGTAGCACCAGAACTTTGAGATAGACAGTGGATGGGCCCAATGGGGGGGGGGGGGGGAGAGCATTGTTCGCTTACAGTGCTCTGTTGTTTGTTATATTTTTTTATGTTATCCTTTGTTGGTCAAAAATGTTTACAAGGATTTAGTTCTACTAGCCAGGGGAGCGTTTCATGAAAGGACTTGTCGGATGTTTTATCTGACAAAGTCTGTTTTATCCGACAGTTGCCATAGTAATGATGCTTCTCAGCCAATCAAAATCAAGGACAGATGTCAGATCTGACAGCTTGTCAGACGCTAAATGTTGATGAAACGCCCCCCTGATCAAGATTTTAAGATGTTTAAGCAGTTCCTCCAGGAGTCTTGTTTCATTGCTGGAACCCTTTTTTTTTTTGGCAGTGTGATATATCTGTACAAGTACATGTACAGTACCAACCTGTATATGCCATGTTATTCTGGACAGGTTCTGTATTTGACAAGCCTGCACATATTCAAACATGTGGGACTGAAGAAAGGTATTGGGGAGCCAGACAAAAGATCCTCATTGCCCCGGCAGTGGTCAAGCATTTGCAATCATTTCCATTTGTCTAATATTTGTTTATAATTTCCTGTTCTCCCAAAGAGGGGGCTCTCCGCTCCTTCTGCGAAGGTCAGGTGTCGCGTAATATGCAGGGCTGGCAATGAAAATTAGAATTCAAGTGGACACATCGCACGCCATTCAGGGGGAGCACTTAGGCTAAAAAATATGCACGCGGGTGGTAAAGCGAACACAAATAGTGCTTGAAATTTGCATGTGTCCCGTGCAACACGAGCCCCTTGCAACGCCTCCTCCCAGACTGGCCGTATTCTTCTCTCCGTCTTTGTCACCGTCGTTAAACATGGTTGTCCAACGTCAATGTCATGGCCAGACCACAAATGGAGAGATTCGGGGGTAATGTTACCGTACTTTCCCTACGATTTAGCAATTCTAAATGATTACGGTCGCATACGTGAGATGGTTTCTTCCTCCTCTGTCTGCGATAAGCCCTCTCCCCCTTCCCTTTAGTGTCAAGTCTTCAACACCCTCCCCTTATTGAAAGTGGTGTTCCCTTTCTTAACACCCTATCAAATATCCCCCAATCATTCTTGTTGTATGTTAGTGGGCTTAGATTACATACACTGAGCAAGTGGTCTCTTTGTAGCAAAGTTGTTGTTATAATGTGATTCTCACTTTCCTCCTTTTTCATCATTTTGTGGCATGCCTATCAAAAATACCAATTTATTTGTTTCAATATCTATTTCACTCCATTCCCCCATCTTTCCATTACTCTCTATTCTCACCCATCCCTCCTTCATCCCATCATCTCTACCACCTCTCTAAGATGCTGTATGTGTACATTATAGCCCTTGGGGGGTAAGAAAGATCCATTTTCAAGAATTCTTTTGTCCAATAGTGATCACTCGAGGCAGATAAGTCCACACTATCCACTCCCTTTCTTTGAATCTGTCTCACAGCAAATTTCTTTAAAGAATGTAACAGATTGAAGGAGGGGAAAGGAGGAGAGGGGGCATTTTTTATCGACTTGCAACTATAGCTTGCCAAATGCCAGTAGGGTATGAACTCTTATACTCCGGTATCTATATTTCAGTTAACACTCTTCTCGTTTTTTTGTTTTTTTGTTTTTTTTGTTTTTGTTTTTGTTATCTCTGCTGATGTATTAGCAATGATCTAGTTCAAGCAAGATGATTTAAAAAAAAAAAATTACACCTGTACATACATATTTTTTTCCATGATGACCCAACTGTCAGAAATGTTAGATAGCAATTGCCACTCGAGTATTGGTTTCACAGTCATTCTTGTGTGATATAAAGTTCAGAGCATAACTGTGCTTGATTCTCTCCTGTCATTAATAGGCACAATGTCCAGTGAATTATATAGATTTTAATACACATTTATGACTTCTGTGAATCCCCCTTTTAAATTCTGTATACATTAGTTGCAGTCGATGTTTTATTTCCTTTTGATGTGTTTGAAGGTCAAGAGTTTTTTCCAGTAGATAACAAATCAAGATTCTTAAAATAAAAAGCAAACAATCTTACCTGGACTGTATAGTGCCATCTGCAGTGATATCAATCAAGAGTATACATATATCAGTATGAATATGGAATCATTCCATTATCTTGTTCTGTCATTCTATTTTTACTATGTTTTTCAAGGTATGTATAAATGTATGAAAAATATTGATTTGCATAGTTTTATCATTGCATTCATGTTTATTCATGAAATTATTGATGAGCTGTTACCAGAACTGTCAGGTTATTTTTTTTGGGGGGGGGGGGGGGAGGGTGGGGGGATATGGATATTATTGGGTAAATTTAAGGTATTTGGTCATTCTGAACATAATGACATCCAATCTGTCATGTAATTGACTGTATTTCATACATGTACATGTATACAATCATGTACACTTGTAAATGTAGACCCCTACACTAATAGAGCTATCATCTTAATACAATCACTGAAGATAGCATCACATAATATTATGTGGTTGGTCATGTACAAGTATGTATGGTGGCCTACTGTAGACTTGCCCCTATTATATGTTCTGTATTTAGATCTTTTCACAACAATTGTTTTATTAATAACC
Source organism: Echinometra lucunter (assembly GCA_029962745.1). NCBI lineage: Eukaryota > Metazoa > Echinodermata > Echinoidea > Camarodonta > Echinometridae > Echinometra > Echinometra lucunter. Next base: position 3,767,373 of record CM057160.1, on the reverse strand, counting down.
AATATGCATCACTACCAGATGAAGCCTGAAGCATGAGGTCTAATTCCGTTTGATTCTTTTTCTACTACCTGAAGTGACAAACACGCATGATCGCAGACAGGGGCACTTTCCCCGATATTGGACTTCCAACTTCACAGCTCATTGCCCCTTATCAGCTACAGTAGGCCCCCTCCGTCTGGTTTCTGAAGTTGATCACTTCTCACCTTCTTTTAAAAAAATGTAGTGCTAGCATGGGATAGCAATCTAGTTTATAAAGACCAAACATTTATTATTGATGCTGTATTGGAGAGCACTGTGTTTACACTTCTTCGGTTTTGTTTTAAAGGAAAGATCATAAGATTTTAGATCACCCAGGTGGCTTTTGTGACTTATAAAGCATAATTTGGTAACAAGTGAAAATTTTTCTTGTTCATTGTTTTTAGAGAGCCTATTACTAATATTATGCTAGAGGCCTTGATTGACATTTTTGAGGCCTGTATGTAAGTGCCCCCTCTTTTTTTTAAATATGGGGGCCCTTGTATAGGCACCTGTTGTTGCAAGTGCTCGTTTCTCATGCAGAATATTGCTGTTTTTCACAATTCATAATTTCTCTCAATTTTCCAGTGCTATTTTTTCATGAATAGACTTACCAGCCTATGTGAATATTTTGAGATGGGTACAGTTTTTGAGAGATAGATAAATCAAGGGAGAGAGAGACAGACAGAGAGAGAGAGAGAGAGAGAGAGATAGCAAGGAGAGGTAAATTGACAGTAGATGGCCCTATCCGGAAAGGTAACCCAGAAAATATTAAAGAAAGGTAGAGAAAATTTGCAATACAAGCCGTCTTTGAAACACGCCATCTTTGCCCATCGTTTGGAATGTCAAGTACATATCACATTCCTCGGACGTAGCTTTCAGCCCTGCCGACTTCCTGAACCAAATGCATGCAAACTCCCATGCTTTACACAAAACATAGGCCTGAAATATTAATGTAGGCAGTGCCAAGTGATGCTTTACGAATGGCACCTTGCGGGCAGTTTGGAAATCGTCACCACATCGTGCTCTATTTGCTGTTTTCTTTGCATGACAAGTGCTGTGTTTTCTTTTGCTATTAGATATAGTATGGTTTATATGGAAGTAGAGTAAATGATGCATTAAGTATCTATATGTACATGACTTTGCTTTACAGCTGTGAAGGAAAGATGGAGGGGGGGGGGGAGGATTTTCTGTAGGTCTAGATGTAGAAAAGCAGTGAAAACCCATAGCATACAAAAGTTTTGCTATACAACTAGTCAACCACATGTACAAGTAACTCTTTTTATTACAGAAAATGTATTTTTTACAGAGGTTGGAACACCTGCAGTTGTAGTGACTGTCATCATCCCCTCCACTCTCTTACTCTCTCTCTCTCTCTCTCTGCCCCCCCCCCCCCCTGTTTGCATAAAACTTACCATTAATGGTAACTCTGCCATCAATTGTAACTACTATGGTAATATTGCTCAACAGGCAATCAAATTCAATGTTACCATTGATGGCAAAGTTACCATCAATGGCAAATTTTATGCAACAGGCCCCATTTTATTTTACAGGTGGGATCAAATAATAACATTTTATGTAATATTTATTAAGATGGGGGTATGAATACTAGTTCATAGTGTTCAGGGATGTAAACAAGAAGGTTTTGCTGAGAGCCAGATGGGTGTTCAACTTTGATGAAATAAACCTTAGTTTCAGAGCCATTATTGGCAGGCATACAGTATGTCAGAATAGCCAATAGACTTGTAAGATGCCATCCCTGTTCATATTCCTGTGGTACTATAGAATTTATAATCCCAGGGTATTCTAATGACTTCTGGTCCATTGAATCTACGAAAATCATCCCCAATCCATGTATAAAATACTAGCCCCCCTTCCTATTCCTGTACTACTATAGAGCCCCTAATCCCATGATATTCCAGACCATTGTCGCCACAGAAACCCAAGATACCCGCCAAGTGCATTGGAATGCAAAGATGTTTCAATAGAAAGAGACCTGTCTCAGAGATTAAAGACGGTCTTGTCTTGATTTGTGGTGAAAACGAAAACAAAATCAAAGAGAAGCACATCATTCCCCTGTGAATGTTTTAGTAAGGAAACCCTGACTATAGTTCACTGTTAAAATGAACGTTTTACAGATAAATAATGCACAAATTGTCAGTTAAACAATGCCATCTTCATTTGTAATGTGACTATAGTACATTTGTATAAATGTTTGTATGCATGTGTTAATGCCTTCCATTGTAATTTATTTCTTTGTCGTTTATTGGAATAACTAAATATTGTAATGAATCATTCTGAAGAAAAAGAAAATTGATAATTTTGCCGCTTTCCTGTGATGTAGTCCCCTTAACAGACATACATGTTGGCCTATCTAAACCTTTAAATCCTTGTTGCTTTCTCTCTATACATTGTATATACCCCTGTATGCTTTGTCAATATACATTGTCTGGGTTGGTAGTTTACATTGATCATCAACATCATCTTTTCATTCTTCAAATGCTTGTACCTGTTTGCACAAATTTGCAGGCAATTCTTTGGTCAACTGATCAGTGCTTTATTTCTCAGCAAATTTGATGGTAGTGAGAATTAATAAATTCTTTAAAGGGTAAGTCCACCCTAGAAATTTCACTGTTTCAATAAAAGGAGATAAATTTGAACAGCATTTTAAAAAAGAAATGAGCAAAATTGGGCAAAGAATAAGAAAATTACACTCATTTACATTTTCTATTAAACTACTCTTGGCTCTGCAAATTGGCAACACTGGTGACATCATATGCGAGCAGGTCTCCATTCACTTTGTACATGAAATTTCACATTTTCTCAATTTTCTTGGAAGTTACACATTTTCTAACCCCCATAGTCAATGTATGTTAAGAAGAATTGCTTTTTACATAACATACTTTGACTATGGGATGAGAAAATGTGTAATTTTCAAGAAAATTGAGAAAATGTAAAATGTCATGTACAAAGTGAATGGAGACCTGCTCACATATGATGTCATCAGTGTTGCCAATTTGCAGAGCCAAGAGTAATTTACTAGAAAATGTAAATGAGTGTAATTTTCTTATTCTTTGACTGATTTTGCTCATTTCTTTTTTAAAATGCTGTTCCAATTTATATCCTTTTATTGAAATAATGAAACTTCTAGGGTGGACTTTCCCTTTAAGTTACATGTATGTACCTTTTTTTGCCGGCAAAACAATACTTGCGACACATGGTAGAAGAGAAGGTAGAGATGGGATTCAGAGGAGAAAAAAAATAACAGAAAGGGAAATGGCTGAGGTAGAGAAGGCCAACATTGGTATTAAAAGAGAGCGGAAACACATGGTTGCATAAAGTTGGTTGCATTGTTCTGCGTATATTTTGGGTGTAATTGTGGAAATATTTCAGTCTCAGTGACTTTTTGTGCTACATGTAACCTACATCCATCTCTTACCAGAAAAAAAATGTACCTATTTTACTGCATCATATAAGTCCACAAATATTGCTGCATATTTTTTTTTCATTTTCAATTTATTCAGTTCCAATAAAAAAAACTTTCATATATATATATATATATATATACAAATAATTCCTTTAAAATCTGAATGGATAGTAATACATGTACAAAGCAGATTCATATATAATTTGTAGTGTGAAAGGCTGCTGTTAGTCCCATTAAATGTATTTCAATAGTGATATCATCTGCTAGAATTACATGTGAAATCCTATTCTTTTTATCTAGAGGTAATTCTTCTTGCTTTTAGCTGGCTATTGCATTTCAGATTGAGTAAAATCAAAGTTGAAAAGCTTAATCTTCTGACAAATATTGAATAACACTTCATACACACAGTTGATTGTCAAAATGAAAAACATTCCATCGCATTCCCTGCCTGTCAAGTTTGATAGAGGTCGTAGGTCAAAATATCAGTGGTGTTTATTACATATTTTCAAGTGTCATGTGTTTATCTCCATATTTCACAGTGCCAAGTTGTTTTCTCTCTCCAAACAATTTGAAATTGTATCATTGATCCTTACATTAATAACATTATTGTAACATTTAAAGTGAAGTCACCTTCCAAACTCCCCACAGTGCCTGAACAAGTGCTATTCAACTTTTCTCTCGTCAAACCTGATTAAAAAAAAGACCACAATAGAACGTTGTGGAGGCTCGGTAGAATGTCTATTTTTCTTGCTGAATAGGTGATCGATGAAAGGGAAAATTTGATTTCTTTTCCTTGGAATGGAGGTAGAAAATGGTTTTCGTTTCTGATGAATCCATTCCCTTATCATTGCTTGGGCAAGCGTGGGAAATCATATAGAATATAGCCCAGCAGTGTGTGTTTTGGGGATTGATTCTTCGTTGTGAAATTGTCTGGCTGTGAATGTTTCAAGAAGTCTGCTGACAGTTTGACTTGATAAATGTGAGGCCTTTTGAGGGCTTTGAACTTTGAATGGTGGAATTTTTCATTCATAGATTTGTGATGGAAAAGCAATATTAGAAGATAATCCTCCAAATTAAAGATTTACACAAATAGAGATAAAAAGCATCAGATTAGTTGTGTAAAAAAATCGGTAGATATATGTGGGGTTGTATAGAAAGAAGATTGTGATTTTTTAGGGTGCGTTCAAGTGATTTTTTTGAAGCTAGAATCACAAACATGAATCACAAATCAAAAACACGGCTACTGGGAGAGCGTCCAAGCGATTTTTCATCAACACTAATTCTCGCTCATTTCAAGCCCACCCACTGGGTATCGTACTGCGCAGTTTGACCCAGGAAGTAGAGGTCAACTTCGGCAAGCCCTTTCTGAATTTGTTTTGTCCCGAACCAGAAACAGACCATGATAATGACATCATAGAATAATGATTGAGATCTCTGTTGCGTTCAGTTGACTTTTAACGACCATGGTTCTGCAGAATCATGATTCAAAATGCACCTTTTTCAGCGTTTCATGTTTGCGTTTTGAAAGATGTTTATTTTTGCAACCTGCAAAAAATTGATTGAACGCAACCATGGTTTAAACTATACATCTTTGAAAACCGTGATACTAGGGTAAAAAATGGTCGCTTGAACGCAACCTTAGAGAAAGTGATGTACTTCATTTTCCAAACCTTATTGCTGTCCATTCTTATATATATGCATACTCTTTTCCTGGTGGGGGGGGGGGGGGGGTTGGGGGTGATTTTAACTTTCCCAGAATGATAGATATAAAAGAGAAACAGCATTTTGCAGTTGTAAAAGGTATAGAAGAAGCTGTCCTTATCTGACCACATTAAAGGCATTGGCTAACTATGTGAGCAGCCGATTTAAAAAGTTCTCAAACTACTGTAAGATGAAACAGTAGTTTGTGTATGAGTACTTGTATTGGTACTCAAAAACCCTGAAACCAACCATAATTTGGAATGAAAAACTGTTAGTAAGATGCAAAACGTGATTTTATTATTTTTGGTCTCAGAGGCAATAAATAAGAGGAGCATTTTGCTCGAGTAAAAAAAAAAAAGTTATCTGCCACCCTCCACGTGATACGCCAATACACACAGTATGATCCGGTGAGCCATGCGCGCATGTGAACTCCTTACGTCTAGTCTGTGCAACCGACCCCTATATATTTTTCAAACATTGGTTCACAGTTCTAAGTTTTCCTGTGGATATTATACTTTCAGACTGGTATTTTTTACACTAGAACACTTATGTTTATCCCATTTTTCAAGTAGCAAAATGAGTTTTTAAAAAAATTATAAAAATGTTAATGCCTTTAATACACCAGTTGAAAAGAAGTGATTCAAATTAGAAGCTTCAAAAAGTTGTAACACCATAAATACAATCTTGAATTCTTCTTCCATGTGGCCAGTGAAGAAAAACAAACCCCAAAACCAAAAACAGTTTAACCCATTCGTGACAGGAATTATTTAAAGCCTGATTTGATCAGCTTTCATTCTTCAAGTTGGCAACACCAACATTTTTATTTTATTGCTACATTTTTCATATAAAACGTCATGTATCTGAAATGAATATAAATTGACAGAAATTATGATAAGAAGTCAAAAAAGTTGCCTATTTGCAGGGGAAAACGGTGATTTTAAACTTTCTATCACATTGCCAATTTAAGGGTTTCAATGCTTATTTTCCTTTAAAAAATTTTCAGCATCAAACAACGAATATTGACGCAACCAAAATGGGCACAGTTTGCGTAGAATTTTTTGCTCTTTCTGCCCATGTATTTAGTATGATTTTTAAGGCTCTGCATCAAAAGATATTAGGCCAAACCACAAAATGTGGACCTCTGTCACGAATGGGTTAAGAAATAAAAGAACAAGTCAGCTGTAATAGCATTGGAAAAAGCAAAAACAGCCCCCGGGAGAAAACAAGTACATACATTTGAAATACTGCAAGATAATCATACTTCTGAATATGGGGTAGTATGCATTGGATTGCAAATTTGTTATGGAATAATCGTTGGAATAGAGAGGAATAGAATAGAAAGTGAGATAGACAGGCTATAGAGAAAAAATATGGCAGAAGAGTCACTGACAAAAGTAATTGTGACAATGATCTGAAAGATTTTCAATCACATCTATTGTGCCTTCTGTCGAAGTAAAAAGTTAAATGTGTTTTCAAGATAATCCTGGAGTATTATTCCAAAACACCAATCACCTAGATAGCTTTCCCATCGGCTACTACGAGGCTGCTATTTCAACCAAATCCTTAATGAGTTAATGAGGTGAGCAAATTGGCAAAGAATGAAATCTACACGCAATTTCATTAAGCGACATCAACAAATAATCCGCATTCCCCGCGACGTCGATTACCTCAAAGAGATGCCGATGGAGGTCATTGTGGCGTCTGCGTAACGCCGGGTATGGGCCGGCACGTGGGAATGTTATTAGCGGGGGGATATTGCAGGCAGTGTTAACCAGATAAACAGAGTGGGCTGCTGTTTTGTTTCGTTAAGTGAAACAAGATTATACCTAATACGCAGTTCTCTGAGAGCATTCAAAAGATTTTCTGGCATCAGCATGTTGTTGACGAGCTGCCAGTAGATTAGATTGCCAGAGATTTGTAACTATCCTGCTGAAAGATTTTTAATCCTCAAGGAATAATGAAAAGTAAAATTACACTTTCTATTTCCCTAGAGACCATTGTGTCATATTTCACCCTATTTTCAGAATGTCTTTTTAATGATGATTATTATCCCTGTATTTGATTACATTTCATTTTGATCTGAGAGAATATTTTCAGTCTGTTCCTATTTCTGTCATGTTGTAAGGTGGAACTGTCAAGCAGCTGCAAATTAATTTAAAAAAAAAGAATTAGTTTGGCATTGCTAATGATCAAGGTGTTTTCAAGATTCTCTAATTTGAACCTATTGAAGATTAAAACAAACAAGCAAACAAACAAACAAATAAAAGGAAGCAGGCTTCATTGCAAGGGATTAGAAACTAGGAACAAATTTTACTTGACCTACACTACATTGTATAACTTGCACTTGTGTTGGTAAAAGTCTCAGGAGGAAAATATAGTTTATGTCTTAATTGTTCTAATCTTTTGAAATAACACCTCTGAGGTTAGAATTTAAGTGAAGAAGTGCTGTAACAAAATGATTGCTCTTGTAAGGAGTGATATATTGGCACTTAACGTTTATTTATTGGTCCCTTTTGGATAAAACTGAAGTTGGCTAATTTGCTACATTGTGGATAGGGGATGCAAGGTACATGTATGTATTGTGATTGGAGGTCATATCTTGTTTTCTTGTAATATTGTCTCAAGTGCATTCCATGCAATGAAAATTCATGGGATATTTTCAGTATTGAGCACAATAAACAACTTCAACTACATACTTTTCCATAAAGTCCATATAGTGACCCATTAGGACAGAAGTTGCTCTCAATAACACACATGCATTGCCTAAGGTTTGTCTGACCTGACATCAAGTGAACAAAGTTTTGTTAGAAAGGTAATGGAAATGAATGTCATTTTAGCAGTAATGAAGCATCTTCTGATCTATTATGTGTGCCTGTGCATGCAAAATAGTGCACTGTATGTCTTCAGAACTGATTGATAGCTATCTAGTTTAAAAGCTGAATATGCAAAATTGTCTATTTTTCTCTTCTTCCTTAATTGTGTAGTGAGTGCACCTGCAACTGGGTTCAGTTCTTACATGTACATTGCAATCAATTGTATGACCATGAGTACTTGTGTCAAAATATGTAATCTCAGTATGATTTAAATTTGACCCGACAAAATGATGTAGAGGTAGATCCATATTTGGTATTAGCCGGTGCGAGGAGGGCGGGATACCCTAATTGAAAGAGACCTCCACCCCTGTTCTGGTAGGTTGCACCCCTGTCTGGTAGCTTGCACCCCTACGAGGGGTGTAAAATGTAGAGTGTGCACTCTATTGGTTTCATGCAGAGCAGGCACACTTTCACTTTTGCCTGTCATATTGTGTTCAATGATTTGTGTCTTTAAGCACTTGGAGAAGAGTTGCTTGTTATACTCTTTATGAATATATTATTATTATCGTTATCAATCTTCTTCTTCTTCTTCTTCTTCTTCTTCTTCTTCTTCTTCTTCTTCTTCTTCTTCTTCTTCTTCTTCTTCTTCTTCTTCTTCTTCTTCTTCTTCTTCTTCTTCTTCTTCTTCTCCTCCTCCTCCTTCTCCTTCTTCTTCTTCTCCTTCTTCTTCTTCTTCTTCTTCTTCTTCTTCTTCTTCACATCAATTTTATTATTACCATCATCATCACCATCATTATCAATACCATTATCAATATTATTACTATCATCATCATCATCATCATCATCATCATCATCATCATCATTATTGTTATATAAACATTGAGTGCCAAATATTTTTTAACAATTTGCATTGTATATGCCTTGCACAGTCTGTAAACAAACTATAGCATTTGATTCATTACAAAATATATTTTTGTAATGAATAACTTCAAGCAATGTCTGCAGCAGATATTCACACTGTCATTATTTGTTCTCATTGCTGCTCTATAAGTTGTGACTTTGCACAATATGGTTAAACTCTAGTCCTTGCAACATTTTTAAAATGTCCCTTTTTGCTAATATGTATACATGTAGGACTTAAAGTCCCTCAGTGAATTTCACAGCTGCTTTACATACATGTATATGATAATGAATTGATAAGGATAATAGAAATACCTGTAGATGTTTTTTTTACAAGGTGTCTTTTTCAGACATACAAAGAAAGATCATATTATGGGGGGGGGGGGGGGGGGGATACAAAGAAAAAAAAAGAGAGAAAACATGAGTTACAAACAATGAACATTAAAAGAAAAATATTCTCTTATTCTTTGTTTCTTGCTTTAATGTTATTCTTTTCTGAGACCATCTGCATGGATATTTTCATTGTCTGCATTCCTGTACATGACAATAGGAATGCACTAGCCATCAATGTCTTTGCCTCCATCCTCCCTGTCATCACTCTACACTTTCCAGGGTCGAAACACTGTCAACGTACTTCGCCACATCATGCCATTGATTTTCACGCATTATGCCTTTGCACAACGGTGGACAATTGTCTATGAATGGAGAATCATACGCCTCAACACCTTAACTCACCAGCCATGATTCACGCTGAGATTAGTCTTCACACCAGCCTGGAATGATTGAATTAATAGGTCGGGGTGACTGTGGAATTATGTGGAGTTATTTACCCTTCCCACAACCCCTAGCAAAATTCCTTGTGACAAATCATTACAATAACCTACATGTATCAGATAGTTTACATGTACCCGAAAGCTTGTGGCTTTAAATAAAAACTGAAAAATGTCAGGTTTGGCCGCCTTCTTCTGGTCATGTTTTTTCTGAAATTTGGTATTGTCTGACACTTTAAAAAAATCAAATGAATACTCCCCTTTCCCCAAATGAATTCAGTATGGCATTCAGTAGTTAAGTGAACCCGAGTATTGTTTGCTGTATATTTGTGTTCTGGATGTGTCTTTTTGCACCGCTTGCTCCGTTTTGCTAAGCTACTGAATTGTTAAGCCTCCTTTTGAATACATGTTCATTTGCAATTAATATTATCAATATAGATACATGCAATCACTGCTCTGTGTGTTACTGTGCTATTGTCCTTATGCTATGTTACAGTCAGGAATCATTGTTTTTGGAACAAAAAATGATACAAAATGTATGTTATTGATCCTTGAAAGGAGACCAGGTTGCAATGTCGAACACCATCATCATGATATCATACTCCTGTACAAACACAGGTGTGTGCGCACCGAGACTCATTGCGGGGGTGCGATAAATGCACCCTCGGTATCTCCGATCAATACCCCTCTCACCACATCTGCGTGATCTTGTCTTTGTCACAGAATCGTGATATGTGAAGAAATGCGATGCAGGATGGCATCGGCGGCGCATCGGTCTCAATCGATGGCCCCCATTTTACCATGGTTCTTAGTCTGATCTATCATCATACATGTACATAAAATACATGATCTTTGTCTCATTGTCTCAATATTACAAGCCTGCAAGCAAGGCTAAATGAGCTTTTTCTCCCATTCAGTAAAATAATTTGTATCAAGTTTACAGTGATTTGCCTAATGTTTCAACTCTCTTGAAGAGAAGCAATAACTGACATGTACATTTTATTTCAGACAATTAATTTGAGTCAGTTCAGCCAAAAGAAAAGAAAGAAAAATCACTGCTGTAATAATCATTAGATGTTTTGGTGTCATTTGATAGGACAGACTCTATTACATGTAGCTAGCCATTGGTATGAAAATTTCATGAATTTGGGAAGATTTTCCCGACTATAAGCTTTTAACATTTCTCAAATTAGTCTAGAACAAATACACATTCAAGTCAAATCTGGATTATGCACCCTTTCACCAAAGTCACTTTTGTGCTCACTCCAGCTTAAAAGATAAGTCCACCCTAGAAATTTCACCGTTTCAATAAAAGGAGGTAAATTTGAATAGCATTTTAAAAAAGAAATGAGTAAAATCGGTCAAAGAATAAGAAATTACACTCATTTACATTTTCTAGTAAACTACTCTCGGCTCTGCAAATTGGCAACACTGATGACATCATATGCGAGCAGGTCTCCATTCACTTTGTACATGAAATTTCACATTTTCTCAATTTTCTTGGAAGTTACACATTTTCTAACCCCCATAGTCAATGTATGTTCAGAAGAATAGCTTTTTACATAACATACTTTGACTATGGGGTGAGAAAATGTGTAATTTTCAAGAAAATTGAGAAAATGTGAAATTTCATGTACAAAGTGAATGGAGACCTGCTCGCATATGATGTCATCAGTGTTGCCAATTTGCAGAGCCGAGAGTAATTTACTAGAAAATGTAAATGAGTATAATTTTCTTATTCTTTGACCGATTTTGCTCATTTCTTTTTTAAAATGCTGTTCAAATTTAACTCCTTTTATTGAAACAGTGAAATTTCTAGGGTGGACTTACCCTTTAAAAGTATTTCAGCCAGATTGTTTTGTGAGGTACATTGATAGAAGAGACCCTAAGCTATCCACAGGTAAGAAAAATTTCCTACAAACATTTTAGAATATATATTTAGGGAGACTCTTTCAGACTTAGAATTTTTTGTGGAACGCACTGTATAGCACATTATTGTCAATGTGTTAAGGCTTGGTTTCCTTAAAAGCTTTTAGATTTATTGCTTGGTTAATAGAAGTGATAGGCCCATCATGTTTTCCGTCGCACGAGGGATATATGTGAAGGCTTGTACAAACTGGGACTCCTCTCTTGGGGTGAATATATTACATTAATGTGTAGTGTCTGGGTAGAGATGGGAATTGTATAGGCCATGATGGTATACCGTACAATATTATTTACCTGCGTTACGTTTGTATAGCAGGTAAATGTTGTTTGTCTCGTTAATGTATGCATACATTGCGCTGATGTTAGATGGGTTGAAGCATTGTCAGAGGTTTCCTAGGAATGTAATTACGGGTGCACTGGTGCATTGGAGCATGGGTATCTAGGGTGTGGTAGAAAGGGAATGTACGTAGCACTTCATTCTAGCTTGCGTTCTTCATCAAGACAAAATTTTGATAACAAAGGTGTTTAAGATGTTCGCAGAAGATTTGTTGGTAGTTTATTTTGCAAAAGTGGATCCGAAGGTTTTCCAGAGCTTTTGCTCATCGAGTTTTATCTCTGGTTTTTTACCCTGGGCCTACTTGTCGCAAATTTAGAATAGGGATAATATTGTTTTACAATAATATTTGTTTTAGTACAAAATTTAAGTATGGAGAGAAGTAAGATAGTGAGGAATGTACTGAATCAAAGTTTATTTGAAATCAGTGTTTATCTTGAAACAAGATTGTACATTTTCTGAAATGTCGAATAAACAAACGGCTCCTAGTCGTCGGCGGGCAAGCGTTACCCTTAATGTTTGGTGTTACAAAGAGTTTTTCTCTGGTATTCAATGAGTTTATGTGAGATATTATCGGGTGTAGCAGAAATTATAGAAAAGACAGCCTGTTTTCATGAGACCACACTCTAGAAATACTTGTGATTTGAGAAAATAGTCTTACATGAATCACATAATCATAAAAGTTTACCAATCACCAAAAACCATTTTGCTCTGTATGTATTGTAAGGGGTTCCATGTCATATACTGCATTAAAACATGAGCTTCAAATTTACTTCTATAAAAACTTAAGGAGATATCACAAGTTGTTCAAATATACTCTAAATTAACCTAAAAGTGAGTAGTAAATACCGGTAGACTACTGGATGTATATGTACACGTTAGCACGAATCAGGGTGTTTATAGCCATTTGATTCCACTTGTTGTATTCTTAAAATGTTTAGTTATTCTCTTCAAACTCCTTAAATTTTTTTGAGTGTGGGGGGGGGGGGGGGGGGGGGGGGGAGGGGGAGAAGTTCATATATGCTACATGTAGGCCTACATGACACTATACTCATTTTTTTCCCAGGAGACTGGTGCACTTGCAAAAGAAAAGCTTTCCTTTGCCATGTCATGTCGTACACGTAGCTGCTTAAAATTTATTCCTCTTTTCCTTGTCTGCATCAATCATAAGAACCTGTGGAAGTCAATCTAAACATAATACTCACTACTCATTCACTCACTTCTATCTCAAATGCACACCCTCTTTGAGAGAATAACTCAAGTGCGTGTGGGCCGTATATCTTCACAATTTTCTCGGTCACAGTCAAGTGTACATACGCTACTGCCCGTAAGAAAATCTTTCGCGAGAAAAGAAAAAAATCAAACATGCTGCAAGCACCAGTCATCATTGAGTAGTCCGGAAAGGTGAACTAGTTCAATAGGCACTTGATATTATAGACCTGGGTCTGGTGCTTGAATAGGGAATCTGGTGATTACCAGAATATATATCTTGCGCTTTAGGATTAGTACAGGGGATGTGGATATTGATGATGATGTGTGGGATGGGCAGTCTTGGTTTGTTGGTATCTGAGGTGGATATTTCTTGCAGGAGAGCTTCGAGATGGAAGTGAAAAGAGATGGATGAGGATGGGAGACGAAGAGATATAGAGTAAGATGTGTATGTTGTGTCCATTGTACATGTATAGAAGGAAGTCAATGAAGGACAAAACTGATGTGTACATTGATTGCAGGTGTGCCTTAGTAACGAAATGTGGGACAGAAAAGTCAGGAAATTAAGAATTGGATATCTACTCCGAAACCAGCAACTTCTAAGGTGTGTTCAGATATGAGGCGACTTTGTGACGCCACTTTGTGTGCACACATTTTTTGTGTACAGGTCTATGGGGTATAGGGCGACAAAAAAATGTTGCCGAGGCAGGACACATTTTTGTTTGCTGCCTGGCTAAAAAAAATTTTTTGCACCAATCAAATTCCTAAAAAGTTAGCGCAGAAATTGTTGCCATGAGATTGCGCAAGTTTTGACAAAATGCTCTCATATTTGAGAGTTGACACGTTAATGCGCGTTCATTAGCATAAGTGGCAACAAAAATTTGCATCGTAGTATTGGTGATGGTAGTAGTAGTAGTGGTGGTGGTGGTGATGGTGTTGGTGATGGTAGTAGTAGTGGTGGTGGTAATGGTGGTAGTATTGGTGATAGTAGCTCCTTTAGTAGTAGTGGTGGTGGGGGTGGCAGTGATGGTTGTAGTATTGGTGATGGTAGTACATGTAGTAGTAGTGATGGTGGTGATGGTGGTGGTGGTGGTGGTGATAGTGGTGGTAGTGGTGGTGACAGTGGTGAAGGGTGGAGATAGATGTTGGCACTCTGGGAGGAAGTCGTTGGAGAATCAAGCTAGTGGATTCCATGTTTCCGTTTGTCCAATAGATACCACACCCTGCCCCCTGTATAAAGCTTAATCAAGACTTTATTTGCATCATTGTCCTCTTCCCCCATGAGAGAATGTGTGTTCTGCATCCCGATGAGATCATCAGACTAACCCAATTTCTTTCTGGTCCTCACCCATCCTCTAATGTTTTGTAGAGGTGCGTAGCCACAACCTCCCATCATCCCTGTCGCATGCGTGGTCATGGTCCAATGATTTGCTCTCATTTGTTTGATGGAAACGCTGTCTTCAGCTTTTTACGAAGATGTTTTGGAAGTAGGGGATGCCAATCTTGCCTCAAGGCTTGTCTTACTTAATTTTTTCACGACTTGTTAAGATATGGCAGCCCAAATTAGAGGGATGCAATACATGTATACCGTACTTACATAAGTTTTAATGTTGCCAAGTGTTAAGGTGGGGTAAATAAAATGATGTACAGCTGTACTTGTAGAGGGGATGAAACAAGCACAGTAGGAGAAAGAGAGAGAGAGAGAGAGAGAGAGAGAGAGAGAGAGAGAGAGAGAAGGGAGTGATGAGATGAGAGAGTCTTGTGAATTATCGCTACGTATAAAGTGTTGTATGTATTTATTTATTGTATTTTCAGAAAGCATAAAACTCTTTGCATTTATTCGTGCAGTGGATAAATCAGTACTTGTAATATAAGGAATTATAAGCATGCTATTCTTTAGTGTGTTTTCCCATCTGCATGTTTTAGGCAGCAGCTTGGTAAATAGAAAAAAAAAATAGATAAGATTAACTTTAACCACCTAACCGACTTACAAATATTTGTAAGTTTTTCATCAGTTTGTAATTTTGTAACAAAACTTAATTACTTGCATGTTGCTTTAATAGATAATACGCTTATTTAATTTTATTTCTTTTTTGTTTATTTTGCAGTATGGCACAACTTTATCCACAAGCTTGGTAAGTGAGGACCATGCTTTTTGTGTTATCGCTATTTAAAAAAACATGTGAAAAGAGTGGTTGACTGATAGTTTAGGTAATTAAAATCATAGAAAAGCCCTTCCTTTCATAGGAAGTTAGCTTGAGTGGTGATATTGCAATAATTTGTAATATACACTGTATGCATCTAGTGGGCTAGTAGTTCACCTGTTCCTTATCCAGGCTACCTGGTTGGGTTTGCAGGTGTCCATGAAATTATTGTATTCCTCCACTCTGATTGTATGTTCCCTTTGTTTCTTGATTTCTGAAAGTCCCAAATACATAAATAAATAAATGATCATAATAAATATTTTTTCTTTAATAAGTAGGATATATATGAAGCAAATTCTTATTCTAAAAATAGTATAAATACAGAATCTGAATAGGCACATTTGTATTATGGCAACTTGTTTAATGCCGTCTTCGGGTAGCTACAAAACAGAGTGGTGCTGAAAGACAGGTCTGGAATGCAAGATGCATAATGTTGTTGTCTGCATTCCATATGTGCTTTTTTGCACCACTCCGTTTTGCTAAACTACTTTAAAAAGTAAAAGTTAGTCCCATTAAACTGATAACAAAAACTGTAACTACATGTATTAATGTATAAGTCTCCTTAAAGGCATTGGCTAACTTTGTGAGTAGCTGATTTAAAAAAATCTCAAACTAAGATGAAACATGTGTATGAGTACTTGTATTTGTACCAAAAACCCTGAAACCAACCATAATTTGGAATGAAAAAGTGTAAGTTAGACGCAAACGGCGATTTTATTATCCTTCGTCTCATGAGACAATCACTAAGAGGACCACTTTGCTTGAATTTGAAAATGCCGTTATGTGCCTCCCGCAGCGTGATACGCCAATACACACAGTACGGTAAGGTGAGTCATATGCGCATGCGTACTCCTTATGTCTATTCTGTGCAACCGACCCTCGTATATTTTTCAAACATTGGTTCACATTTTTGATATTTAAAAATACTTCCTGTGGATATTATACTTTGAAACTTTCAGACTGGTATTTTTACACTATAGCCCTTATGTTTATCCCATTTTCAAGTAACAGAACAAGATTTTTTAAAATCATTACAATATTAACCATTGTCTTTAAGTATTTGTTGAAAACATATGGACATGTTTATAACTCATGTACTGGCATTGTGGTGAAGTAGGTAAGAACAAACACAGTGTATACACACCGTTCATGCATTTATAACCAGTCATATTGATGTATAATGTGTCAAATTTTCGTTGCTCCTAGTGGCATCTTCAGGAGCAACATCAGCAAAAGAGTGTGGATTATTGATGTGCCATGTGCCAACCGTCCCATGTTATTGTTTTATTCTAATCATCCATCTCTGCCTATTTTCTCAAATCAGAATGTACATGTATGTATCCAATACCTACACAATAATAGGCTCCAATAAATCAGTTAAGGAGCAGTTTATGGTTAGCCTTTTATTTCTTTTCATTGCCGTCAGTCAATGTTCTTCTAGGTGAATCTTTCTTTTTTTTGTACACCAGACGTTTCAAAGCATCTCTTTTCTCCAAGCTTATTTTTGGGTATATGGGAGAGTATTCTGTACCTCTATGACCGGTTCATTTTAGAATTGAGCAAAGGCTCAATGGAAATCTTAGAAAAAGAAAATTCACATTTCCATAAATCCATGATACGAACAAGAACTATTGTGTCTCCCTTTAAGACATTTTGAGAGATGCCTCCTTGCATCACCGAGACTGAAAAGTGCAGTTTATTTGCTTGACAAAAATATTTGGTATAAAAGGGAATTATTTGGAGATGTTATCCTGCCCATTTCTGTCATGATCCTTGCTTTTCATCAGAAACAAATATAATCAAAATGCAATAACATTTCATTTTGGTGCGTAAACATCCAATATGCCTTTATAGAGAAGGACGAGGGGGCATGATGATAGCAAGTTATTGAGAATCGTGTGAAAGGGAAGACTGCTGGAAAGGTAATAATAATAGGAAGAGTTTGTAGAAATAATGTAGGTATTGTAGACTTGGGATGGGAGAGAGGGAGAGAGGGGGTGGGTATTCTTATCTGGAAGACAATTTCTGATCTTTTGAATCAACAAGTTTGTATTAGGAAAGACGGGGGAACAGTTGATGAGTGATGAGATGGGCGGTTAAAAGTGAAATTTGACAACGAGGAAGAAAATACTGCTTCTTGAGGGATAATGCTTTGATCATGCCTCAGAAGAATTTGCTTGGAGCAAAAGAAATTTATATTTCTTCTTCCACTTGTAGTAATATTAATTTTGATCTGCAGGGAATTTACAGATGTTTGAGTTGTGATTGTAGGGAGAACAAATTAGGGATCAGGTTTGGGAGGCATTTTATTCGGAGAATAGTGAATTTTTTAAATGAATTAAATTGATAAAGTTTTTTATGCCTCCATCATTAAAAATTAAGCCAATAAACCTCATTTACGTATGCTACCAAATAATAGTCATGGTAAACCAGTGGGGCAGAATAAGTGTATTAGGTGTACTCATCATATATCTATTTGGCATAACAAATAATATAAGCGGGTAAACATAACATGTGTTCTGCATACATGATACTTTATTTCTTTTCACTTGCTGTTCTTTTACTTGTAACCCCCCCCCCCCCCGTTGTTTTTTGCATCGTATGTGAATGAGCACTTAAAGTTTAAGTTTGTGTGTACCCTTTTGGTGACCATAATCAAGCAGTATTCCTTAGTGAGTGGAGATGGTGCACATACATGTATTGTATGCTTATTACATTTGGAATTTGATCAGAGTAATTATCCTTAATTTTCCTTATAGAGAATGAGTAATATAAATTGATAAACATTCAAAGGCTTTACTTTAATACATAGAGTCTCCTACAGAATCAAATAAAAAAAAAAAATCAAGTAACTGGAAACTTTTGTTAGCATGATTAGAATTGAACCACATCTCCTGTTCATTCTAAATTCAGAATAAACAAAAATAGGGGACACCAAAATCCATCTTATACTTGCTGTGAAAGGTGATTTTAAATGTCACAGTGCCAAATTTGATACTCTCTTGCCAAAAGAACTTTATAATTTGACTTTATTTTATGATGAGTATCTCTAACAATGATTCATGATGTTGATAGGAATGTAGGAATTCCCTAAAGGACTGCGGGCACACAGTCCTTTAATACTGTGTTTACACAGTGACTCGGCTCGGGGGTTCAACATGCGACCCGTGCTCAACATAGCACTTTTACGTTGTGTAAACGTGATCAGTGTGATCCGCGAGCCGTGTCGAACACCGCTTTTTTGATCCGCCAGAATCGTAGGTTTCAACCCGCGAGCCAAGTCAGACTCGTCTATTTTTGTAAACAGAAAGCCGTGTCGAACCCTTGTGACCTAGGTCGAACACGGAATAGCTGCATCCGGTATCGCGCGAGATAGCTCTCTTGTCCTTGCTATGCCCCTGCCTTCGCTCGATTTCCCTAGGTAAAAAATACTCTTTTTAGGGATTGTGAAATTCTACTCTTGCTCGTAAAATTGTTTGTATGGTAAATCACTGTTTGGTATGATCCTTGCATTACTTATTCTTCTGTATATTCAATATAGTGCTGTCACCACGGCAGTTTTATAACTAACATAACCCAGCCTCACTCTCGATGTTCAGTGTTTAACATATTGTGTTGTGAACGTTGTGGAAAAATGTAGTCGGAGGCAAATTTCCCGCATTTGTGACGTTAATTCTACTTCCGTTCGTGATCCGCGGGCCGTGTTGAACTCGCCTTTTTTCGTTTCGGTATAAACACGATCACAGTTGCCCTCTTCGCAGTGTTCAACCCTGCTTGAGGATTCAACACTCGAGCCGAGTCACTGTGTAAACACGGCATTAGAAGTGCTGCTGCGAACTCTCTCCTTGAGCTATGCTTTATGGCCTGGGTTTGTTGTTGAAATAAATCAAGTTCATGTTCAGTGATTAATGATACAGATCGCTTGACGACACTCGATAAATAACATAGAGGTGGTTTGACATTTTCTCCTGCGCTAAAGCAGGTGGAGAGATAAAGACTCTTCTTTGAAGTGTGAAAACCGCTGTGAGGCATGTTGGGAATGTTGTCTTTGATGGATATACTAATTTTTTATTTTATTTATAACATTAACTGTATTCTCAAAACCGATTACCTGTTATCTTGTATAACATACACTTTACCACATGCCCTACTAAATTTCCCAGTTGTATAAAGTCGTAAACATGCTCCCGGAACAGTATCGGTGCTTATTACTGACTACTGTTTTTGGTTTTCCAAATTTATTGCTTGTTTTTATGAAAAATAATCTTTGTGAACTTTTGCTGTATGGATCTTATTACTTCCACCTTAGAATCCATGAGAAGAATCCTTACGCTATGCCCTAATGATGTATTTTTGTTAAAGCTTTAGAAAAAGGGTCCTCTAATTTTTACTTTATTTTCTGGAGTGATAATATGTTGTGCACACTTATGCTGTTCTCTACTTTCTTCATATCATTTGGATATAAATTTGTTACTCAAATATAACCTTTGTATTTGAAACTCCAAAGATATTTTAAATCATTATTTTCTTTTTTTTTTACAATTCATAACACAAGTATAAAGGATATTTGAGTAACAGATCTGTATGAACTTTTCACAGATGGTAGCTAGCGTGCAGGGTTCTCACTAGAAAAAAATCCACACATGGTTCCCCCTCTGCGCAAAGCGCGTAATTTTCGGAAGTTTTACGGAATAGCACCTAAAGTTAGGTGTGGCAGCAGTATATGCTATAGCAAAAGGATGAAAAATACTTCTTGGTGAGCAGGAGTTGTCTACTAATGGCATAATAGCAAAAATACATTGCCAAAAAGCAAAACAATCTGTGGCATTTATCATTATTGTTAGGAATATATACTCCAATATTTTTTTACCCTTGTTGCCACGCATGATGCAGCAATTTCACACATGGTTCTTTCTTGTCTGAAATCCTTTACGCATGGTATCGGAACCATGGGTGTTATGTACTGGCGAGAACCATGCTAGCGTGTATGTATATGGCCAAAACTGCTGAAAAAATGAATTCTATTTTTGTATGTACAGTAGGATGCACCCCCATCTTTCCTCAACTTAAAATTATCTTTGGAATGTCTGGAGCATGGATGGTCCTGGGTTAGAAGTGAGTCAAATTTAGCCTGAACTGGGGAAAAGAAGAACTTGACTTACGAACATGTAAACAGACAACTTTGGAATGCCTTGGGATCAAAAGTTAAGCTTGGGGGCTTTTCACGATATGTTCACACTTAGACATATTCCAGGGTGTGCAATATTTTTGAATCAATGGTTCCACAGTGTATTGTTACATGTACATATGCTTGGTTCATATTTATGACCACGGTTCTCCATCAGTACCGGTGCAGTGATATGTTGTGGTTCTACAGGCATAATATAAAGGGAGCTGTGTTGAATCATGACCCTACATACCATTTGAAAAAGTGTTAAGATTTGAAATCGTTAATAGAATCTGTGTTTATATTATTAGGCCCATGACTAATGAAAATATCAATATTGGGGTGTGTTTATTGGGGGAACTCGATTTCTAGAAATTAGAAATGGGTACTTGAGTCGCGAACACAAATTGCGCTCACCATGGGTAGTCTTTCTGGATGTCGTGTTTGCCGTTACGATCTGAGTTCCCGAAACCGTCAAGCCCATGCCCAGCTGCAAATGACCTGGCAGTGAAGGTTAAATCTGGCGGGCTTATTACTTTTTATCTCATCCGGAAACAGGAGTCCAAAGTTCCCAAACGAAATGCGACCGAAGTCGCGTTGTGTCTATTGCCACGACTGGAGTTGCCGATCTCATTCAACGGGAAATCAAATCCCCCTTTTTTGCGGAACTCAAGTCCGGTAAGCTAGTTCGGTAATCAAGTCTCCGTCGTGTTTATCGAGGGTAACGGGTAAGCTAGTTCGGAACTTGGGTCGCTTATTAGCCCTCTGTTACCCTTAATAAACATGCTCTTGGTCTGATTGAGAGAAATGAGGTGTAAATGCATGGAAGGTACAATGCTAATGAAAACTTTTATGAAGAAAGAGGGGAAAAGATTTTTTAAAAATGGGAAAAATGCAAAAGTGCAAAGATACAAATTGCAATATTTTTCTCTATACTTGAGAGAAATTGTGTGGAAATTTGATGAGGAGAGGTGGTTTTGATAGCACAAAACAAAAAGTCTTAACTTCTTGAACGAAGACAGTTTCTGAGATATTTTGCTTGTATTTTGAAGCATGGTCATCGACAATATCTAATAAATTTTCCTTGAATATTTTCTCTGACTACACCTTTTCAAATTCTCCTCACTAGTCTGTTAACACAGACTCTATTTCAACTTAAAGACAATCCTGTAAAGCCCTGAGCTGACCCTAACTTTGCCAGTCTCTTTGCTGTGGATAGGGTCCTATGGCATGCAGTAGGTCATGTGGTCTACTGCTCAGCCTCAAACTCTGTGACATTTCTCTGGCAAGGGTTGGTACCTGCAGACTTCTTGCTGACAGGCTAGTTATCTTGTTCCTGGTTGGCCAGTGTTACAATACCTCAAGTTAGTGTTATGAAGTTGTAGTTGATGGACAAAGACTGATGTCAGTGCAAGGGCAGGGGATAATCATGGCTTGACCTGGGGCTGTACCAGACACTGTATAGACATTTGTCTTTGTGTACTGCGACCAGATGTGAGACAGGGAACCATTTCATATTATAAAGGCTTGTTCAGATATGATGCGACAAATCCCCCGCAACAAATCCCTGCGACATTTTTAGTGTTCAGATATGGCGCAACAAAATCACCCCACTTATGTTTAGGAATGCGCATTAATGCGTCAACTCTCAAATAAAAGAGAGTTTTGTTCAAATATTGCGCAGACATACCCATCACAACATACTTTGAAAAGGTGTTTGGTAACATAAGACATTCCGAAAGAGTGAGATAGAAAGGAGTATAAGAATTATCAACGACAACACAAATAAATCATTTCTCCGTAAACTATGTTCTGAACAATGGTTAGATGTATATGAAAGTAAAGCTCCCAATGATGCTTATGATATTTTTTTTTCTAACTTTCAAAGACATTATAATGAATCATTTATATTTGTTAAGAGTAGTAAGAAAAATCAAATAAAGAAACCATGGGTAACACTCAAATTGCTGAAAAAAAAATTAAATTGAAAAATAAAATGTATAAAAAGTTCCGTAAAAAAAGAAAAAAAACCAGTTATCCCTGCAATTACTTGCGTCAATAGAAGATGCCAATTTTGGTCCAGTATTCATATCTGAACAAGCCCTAAGGATCTGTGACCATTGCCCTTGACAGGGAAGTGACATAACCCTGGATTGACCTGCTGGACCTGTGGCCTTGTTCAGACGAGAAGATTGGTATTTCTCTACATACATGCACAGACCCATTTCACACTTGAAGAGTGTCTTAATAATTGCTTATTGCTACTGTACAGTTATATACAGTTAATGTGGAGTTTTATCGGTGTTGCAGTAGGCAGTTTATACTGTGTAGATGGACTTCATTCTGATGGAAATGGGAACTTTGATCACATAGACATGGTTCTCGCCAGTACATAACACCCATGGTTCCAATACCATGCGTAAAGGATTTCAGACAAGGAAGAACCATGTGTGAAATTGCTGCACCATGCGTGGCAACAAGGGTAAAAAAACATTGGAGTATATATTCCTAACAATAATGATAAATGCCACAGATTGTTTTGCTTTTTGGCAATGTATTTTTACTATAATGCCATTAGTAGACAACTCCTACTTACCAAGAAGTATTTTTCATCCTTTTGCTATAGCATATACTGCTGCCACACCTAACTTTAGGTGTTATTCCGTAAAACTTTCGTAAAACTTCCGAAAATTCCGCGCTTGGCACAGAGGGGGAACCATGTGTGGATTTTTTTCTAGTGAGAACCCTGCACATAGATCTAAGTTGGCTGCTAGTTTAAATGTTTTGATTAGAAGTAACCACACACAAAAATTGTATTAGTGCAACTTTGAAAAAATAGAATGTCTGTTAAATTTCTTAGAAATATTTGCTAATGCATTTTTTGAATGCAAGATATCTATGCACATCATTCTGAATGTGACAGGTTAGATAAGAAAAGGACTTTTAAAACTTATAATACTTGGCCCGAAGTAATGCTTTCAATAAGGTCTAACAAGATTTAAATAATCAGGATTAACTGGTTGTTAGCAGTTGAAACTTTGAAAGGCATTAACCATGAATGCATTCTACACTTGCTGAAGCACATGTAAAGCTTTCCAGCATTTGACTCCAGTCTAGAATACCAGACTAGCACATGTACACAGTGATTGCGCTTTCATATTGAGGTCAATGACATGTAATAGCACAGATTCAGGGATGAGTTCTAAGCCTCGGAAATCTGTCTGCTCCATTTTCAAAGCTGGAATATTGGAATTCAATTTAGTCAACAGTCAACCATTGACTGTGGATACTCAGTTTCCCGTAAATGTAAGCAATATTTTCCCATTCCATTTCTGCTGAGAGATATCATTGAACAGTTTTGAGAAGTTTGTGCTCGTTTGTTGAAATATATCAAAATGTTTAGGACAACTGTTTATGTCGTGGTGTTTCAAACTTTAAGAAGGTTTTGCTCACCTTTTTCTTGCTTTACTTTACATTTTTCTGTTTTTCTTTTTCTTTTCTTCAGATATACATAATTGTACATGTAGTACATGACTTGCTTAAATCTCAAAACTCACTTCTTTGTAGAAACTAGATATTTTAAACGACATTTTAGATTAGTCCTTATCTAGGGTAGATGTTAAAGTAGTGTCGATATGAGTGCAATTCATTGAATGGCAAGCCCAGATGTTTTCTATTATTTGCCTATTGTTGAAATGAACTGACTTCCCAAATAGTTTACACTCTATAGCTGTGGGGTTTCTTACTTGTACCTTTAGATTTTAGAAGGTTCATGTTCAAATCCCTAAATGTATCAATCCCATAAAATGTAAAACTTCAATGAAATACATGTAAGTCGACTGCACCATGTTTGTCTCTTGAAATGTTGGACAGGTGGGAATACTCTCCTGTCTATCACCCAGAGGAAGAAACTCAAGGGTGTGCCCCTGGGGGTACATCCAAGCATCCTTCAAGCCACCCCTTACTGCCAGAGTTCTCCACACTCAGGGGGACACACTGCTTTAATACACTCTGTCCTGTTCCTGTAGAGTACACTTGAGGGCTGCACAGGACCCTTCCCTGCCCCAATTCATTTTCTTGGCCAACTACTTGATAGGAAAAGGTTATTTTTCTGAAGTGCCCCTTGACAGATAGGAAGTGGTGCCCTCCGTTTGACATATGGCCCATTAACAGTATATATGTACATGTATCTGTGCTAAGGGTGGAATACAGTTGTAGGTGTCATGAATTCATGCTTTTTGTAGAAAAAAATAGGCTTTAGCTCTGAACAAGGGGATTGGATGGAAGTAAAGTTGGGTTAGTAGATGTTATTTACAATACTTGATTCTTTTCTGATGTGGACTTGGAATCACCCTTCTCCTCTTCCATTCTTATCTTGTCAGGATGATAGGAATTCTCTAATCTTCTCTTTTTCTATCAAACATAGTTCTTGCAGAAGAAACCTAGATTTAGTCATTGTATTCCAACAGTATAACTGGAAAATTAAGGATATGGTTTTACCACATTGTTATAATTTTGCATTTAGTGCCTCTCGCCCTACCCACTTGTAACAGGAAGGAAATTTCCTCATGCCAGCACAAAACGTCCCCAAATGTATTGTCCGCAGAAAAGCTCTCAACAAATACAACATATTTTATTTTAAAAAAGCTCTTATTAATGAAAATCTAGTTGTGACACTTTCGACTTTTGTTTTGGAGTTCCTGTTACCTTCCTGTTGGATAGGTTTTGAAGAAATAATGAAGTGTTTTACAGCAAATTTTCTTCTTTCTTTGATTTGAGAGAAGGCCTATCGCATTGCGTAAAGGCATTATTGTGCTGATGCGACAAATTCCCACTTTGATACATGATTCATGGAATTCCTGATCTGTGTTCTGACTGGGTTTGAACCTTCTGTCTCTTGTGTTCCAACAGCATTGTGTTGATCAAAATGAAAGAATTCAGTAGTCAACAGATTGACATTACTTGAGGTTTTGGTCAATGATGTCATACGCAACCACATGTTCCTCAGTTATCGTAGCCTTCAAGGGCACGATGCTTGTACACCAGTGTGTGCAGGCATAAAGAAAATAAACGCTAGATGTGGTTACCCTCTTTAATTTTATATACGATCATTGCGGTCATTTGCACTGGTCAAACGCAGGCCGATCCACTTTTCAGGAGGTCATTGTGGAGTTAATCAGTTATGATGAGTAGGCGCGATCTCCTCCTTGATTGACCTAACAATTTTCTCCCTGTCACAATTATCTCCAAGACTTCTCAAATGTGTAACATCAGTGAGAGCCAGAGGAGTATTGATAAGAGATGTTATACACTGTATTTCTTAGAAAAAATACCAAACCTAAATTTCTTCATCAATATCTCATCAAATAAATGAAGCTAAACGTATGATAATGCATCATCATTAAAAGTCATTTTTCTCTTCTTTCATATGACACCAAATTTATGATAGTGGAGCTAGAGATAATTGAGTTATCACACGTAAAATGTGCCCATGCTGAAAGTGATTTGCTCACTATAGTAGCAATCAACACATTGATCCTCTCCTTTGCTTGGAGAGATGGCACAGGAGGTCATGTGGAAGGACTTTAGGGCTAAATATGGACCCCAGTCTCATTTCAAAACTACAAACATGACTGATAAAAGAACATCATGAAAGATTTCCTATCTTTATTTTTTCTTAATTTTTCTTTATTTTCATTTTAATGTAAATTATTCATGACTTCTGTGCACCAACTAATTTGGACTACTCAGTTTGATACCATTCATATTCATGCATGCATGGCGATATCACGGCATATTTGGTAAAAGAGGAGGAATGGAACTTTGATATGAGTTTTACAAATCTATCAAGACATTATTTCTTAAGTAACTGATGAGAAAAGAAACACACTGTGTATATGAAGAACTAATGGCCTTCATGGCTCTAAACAGATTATCATTGAAATGTATAGGTGTGCCACAAATCAAAGGAACTACAGTGATTAATGATATACTTATTTAACATTTTGCCAGTACTAATAACATTTTCTTTTTCTCTTTTCTTTGCATGTTTTCATCTTGTCCTGCCATCATTACCATCTCTCTCTGCAGGTAAGTGACATACAGATATACATGTATATTCCAAAAAAGTGACTGTTGTGCCAATATTTCACCCTCTCAAAAAAAAAAAAAAAAAAAAAGACCCATCATTCAGTAATGTATTTAGCCTGTATGCCTGAGTTTCCATGCCAGTTTAGTGGAACAAAAATAAAAGCTCTTACTTTAACCCCCCCCCCCCCCACATGTTTGTTAATTATTTTCAAATGGAATAAACTGTAATGAAAAATAAAACAAAATATCTGCTTGGGAATACTAGACAGTGTACATGTATGCGCATGCATACACATGAAAGTTAAAGGAGAATGAAACCCAGACATTAGTGTGCTTCCAGTGAATGAAGAAGAACAAGTAGAGTAAGTGGTGAAAGTTTGAAGAAAATCCGACAATCTGTTCAAGAGTTATGAACTTAGAAAGTTTGAGTAAATCCTTATTAGTGGGATCCTTAAATTGGCAATATTGCCAGTATCTGTGATGTCATCATGGACAACTCTCCATTCATTTTGTACACATAATTTAACATTTTCTTCATTTTCAAGAAAAATGAAATGTTATGTACGAAATGAATTGAGAGTTGTCCACAATGACATCACAGATGTTGGCAAAGTTGCCAACTCAAGGATCCCCATAATGGGATTTACTTAAATTTTCAAAATTTATAACTCTTCAACAGATTGTCCTATTTTGCTCAAACTTTCACTGTTTACTCTCCTTGGTCATCTTTATTCACTAATGTGAGTGACTTGAAGGTATACCAATCACCTGAAAAAAAATGATTTGTGTACAATTTTTGTTGTTGCTTTGTCCCCTTAAGAAGTCATGAATGCCTCAGCACAGCTTAGAATTACAGGATAACTGGAAGCAAACAGAAATGAGTGGCTAGCTGGCAGTGTGGGCCAATTCTCTGAGAAATGTTAATATTGACTAACATGCCAGTTATTCCCTGAGAACACGCTTTGCACCAGTCTCCGTAGGGCTGTGTAGTGTGTTTAGCAGCCAAGTTCAATACCCATCGTTTTCCCCTGGACTTGCGTGACATTTCGGAGCAAAATCACAAGCGAAAGTTTCCTTTTCAACAGGATGTGGGATTGGAAAAATGCCTTTCATTGAAAAATGTTTCCCTTGATCTGACCGGCTGTTCCAAAATTACATTTGATTGGTCGTTTACAAGCAATCATGTTGGCTGAATTGCCAATATGTTTGCCCAAAGATAAGCCTATTTTTGTCTTTCTTATCAAACTTGCCAGATTTGCTTGTGATGCCAATACATTACCTTTCCAACATATATTTGAGTTCTTTTCCTCAAAGGGCTTCACTTCTCCTCCAATTTTGCATCAAGCTTATCTTGATTTTATTGAAGTATGTTTACAACAGTTGTAAAATTGAAAAGATTAAATGATTATTTAGTTTCATCTAAGGACAAATTCTTTCTCTTGTTTTCAATTTGGAAATTAATCTTCCAATATGTAAAATATTGTCTTCTGTTTTTCAAAGTGAAAATACTTGAAATTCTAGCATCATCATTTGAGATGTTGTCTAGTCAAAAACATGCTTTGAAATGCGATATCAGTAGCCGAATCATGACCTTAGAAAAATAGAATTCTTTCGTCAAAGTAAACCAGGGCAAAGCGTCATTGTGCTTAGAGGGTATGGTATAGCAGTGCTTGTGTCTTGAATACAAAGTAACCTCTTCTCTTTACTTTTCTGGGTTAAAAAGACCTAGATTTGTTTCGTCTTGGTGACCTAACTGCATATCACATGTGTTGCAATCAATACTATGTATTTGCTCGAAGGGAGCCCCCTGTAGTCTCAGTATAGGTTATTATTCCTTTTCATCTTAGCCCACTTGGACTTCTTGAACTTTAAGAGAATCTGGGTATATTCAATAATCAACCTTCTTTTTTTTCTTTTACATGTAAGTGATCACTTTGCTGCCAAAAGTTAAGCTTATTGTCTGAAGTTCTGAACAATAATATTGGTCACTTTTTGTATATATCAGGCCTAAAGCTCCGCCATTTTGTCCGGATCCTTTAGAAGGCCTACCTAAGCATCCATATATATTCGTGATTAAAAATGAACAATTCATTTTGTAAGATGCTTCCAAAGAGTAGCATGTGTTTGTACACGTTATGAAACATTACGCCCATCAGCTTCAGCTTACTGCATTCGCAATAAATGCACAACAAATCCGCATTAAAGCAAAGTGTCACAATGAAATTGATACGGGCAATAGATATGAATAATGCAACAGTGTTATCGATATCATGGCAATAACAGGTGCTTATTGGTCCCTTCAAATGATCAGAAAGAGGCAGGGCCTAATGCCGTTCACCTAATGATATTCACACGTGCTGCTTTTCGTCTAGTAAATTAATTAATACATGTATGTCTATGTCTAATATATTCTCATTGAAGATCCTGTCGTCCGATTGCATGGAGTTGTTGCTATAGGTTGTATTTATCGGCATACTTTTAAGGTTTCTTGAAGAAAACTTCTTAGCAATTTCTTCCTGTGATGAAGTATTATGCCAAAGACATGCAGTTATAGAATGACTTTAAAAGAGTTGGGATTTTGGTCAATATGAGCATTTTAATCATAATTTTCTGCAATTTGGAAATTCGGATAGAATGCTAGGTATGAGTAGCAATGCTTTCATGAGCCATCTACATGTACATGTAGTTCAGTTCATTTTCTTTACTATTAACATATACATTTACCTTAGCATTTATTAAAGCTTGAAAAAAGTTTAATACTTGGCAAATTGAATAAAACTGAAATGAAATCAAATAAATCCATTTCATTGCATGAATCAAGTTCAGTTTTAGCACACATATCCTGTAAAACATTGAGAATATGACATTTATTGAATGACAATCATAGTTTGTATGTGTGTCTTGCACACTTTCACTTTTACATTTGACAAGGCTTCTCTGACAGCGATTTTGAGGTATAATAGCATAAACAAATCTTAATCAAAATTTTAAAAATTTATAAATACTTGTGAAATCAAATATATCCAAGCTAAAATAATTTCAGTTTACAGATTGAATCATGATGAGCTATAATACACGCATGTGGTAGTGTGTAAAAATTAGGGAGGGTGTATAAAGACACACAGTTTGACGGCGAGAATGTATCTCTAGCACGCTCCCCCTTCCACCCTTGACGAAGCGTCTTGGTCTGTCCGCAGCAATCAAATGGCAATTTGGCGGCGCGGCTTAGGAGATGAGTCACGAGGGGTTGTGTGTTTATTTCGGGGTGAAAGCCACGGTACGCGATGATGATTTGGTGGTGTCACTATCCGTCTGATAAGGACTACAGGATTGAATGTTGCTTTAAGTGATTATTGTTTGATATGTAAAAGAAAGTGGGGAGGAGTGTGCATGTGGAGACAGATGTGGTGAGATGGAAAGAGAGAGAGAGAGAGAGAGAGAGTGAGAGAGTGAGAGAGAAAGAGAGTGAGCGATGGAAGGAGAAAGAGACAGGCAAAGAAAGGTAGAGTGAAAGAACTGAAATGTAAAAGAGAGAAGCAGAGAAATAGAGAAGGATAATAATGAAGGAATGAGGAAGAAAGGGGACAGAGAAGGATGGAGTTAACCCATAGAGGTACAGCGTCTCCTTTAGGAGACACTTTTGCAGTATCCTTTGGTCCAGAATGCTGGGCATTACATATTATACATGAACAGAAAGAGAAAAATTCACTGACAAATTTGAGTCCATTCCCAATGCTGTATGATGTAGCATTCTTGAATTACAGCAGCTTAATTGTAAGTAATCATTAAACTCTTTAAATTGGCAACACAGTGAATAATACATAATCACTATTTCCGTGGCATTTTCTGATTAAATTTTAGAATCATAATTCATTTTGGTTCTTGTTATATCCATATTTATTTTTTTCAAACTATGTAAGAGTGGAAAATTATAACTGTTGTTGCCAATTTGAGGATTGCAGATGATTAATTTAGACCTCAAGAAAGCTCTGTACTGCTATGGGTTAAAGAACTGATTAGAGATGATGAGACAATATGAAAATAGGGGGGGGGGGGGAGGAGAGAAAGAAGGGAGAAGGGAGGGAGTGAAAGGAGAAGGAGGGGCCAGGAAAGAATTAGAGAGAGATAGATCAAGAAATGAACAGAGGAAGGGAAGTAGAAGGGGAAAATCGGGAGAGAGAGAGAGGGAAAGTGAGGTTAAGATAGATCTTGCATGTAGTCACGTTCAATACGTAACTCTATGGAGAAATCGCAACGTCTTGTCAAACACTATTAACCCATTGGCTGCTGGAATTGGGTGACCCCTGTACTACATCTATGGGAATGAGAGAATTCGTTAGTCAACGGGTTAACCCCTGCACTCAAAGTCACTGGTGAATTTCATATCAGGATGATGAAGTCCATAAATGAGATAAATACATAGAATGGTTTATAAATGGTTGATTGACGACATTTTTTTTTATTTCAAGGGGCATTTTTAAAGAATAAAGCGGTAACATTTTACAAGATAAGTTTGTAAACCAGAAATTTCTCCATAGCATTATTATGCATACCAGACCACATTGTGAGTTTGCGAGGTGGCCTTGGTCGGTCACTCCTACACTAGCCACCCCTACACTGTGAAGCATGATCACTACACAGCAAGGATTGCTCAAATTAGGCACTTTCACACCTACCCGATCAGGAAACATACCTGGTATTTTGCCAGTGTGAAACGAAAGTACTCGGTAATATCCCCGAAAAAAAATAGCCGTATTCTAGTAGGTACTTTCTCAAAATTTTGCATATTTTCTCTAAGGTTACAGGGATATTTGAAATGTGAAAGTAAATTACAAGAATTTCTTTCCCTCTCGCTGCTGCAGAATGGAGGGAAGCGCATGCCTCGCCTCCAGAATAAACCGTAATGCGCATGCTCATAACTACGAGAACTTACCCGAAGAGGTCTTGTTCGAGTAGGTGTGAATGCATAGAATAATTATCAGGTATTTTGGGGCCTGAAAAAGTTCTCGTAATTTATGGGTATTTTTCCTGATTGGGTAGATGTGAAAGCGCCTACTTGTGCATGTATATGAACAAGCCTTGAGAAGTACAGAATGGTCAGTAGGTGTACATGATTGCGGAATAGTTACGCGGACTTCCTGCAGCTAATCACCCGTGAGAATGTTTCTTCTATTGAACATGAGTTTTTTGTAAATCAGTGACTATTTGAAATTCATTCATGCCTTCATGTCCTATAACGCAGTGTTTTTTTCTTTGTGCTTATTTCACCTTTTTAACACTCTTCTGCCTTTAGAATTCCTTTCATGTTTTTTTTTGTAAATCAGTGACTATTTGAAATTCATTCATGCCTTCATGCCCTATGATGCAGTGTTTTTTTCTTTGTGCTCATTTCACCTTTTTAACACTCTTCTGCCTTTAGAATTCCTTTCATGTTTTTTTTTTTACTGATCTTTTTTAAAGCCGGTCTCTAGTTTTAGTAGCAAAAGGAGAATTGTCATATTTAAACTGATCAAGTATAGTTCGGATTGTCCTCCTTGCGTAAAAAGATGTGTGTGTGAGATTGTGTGGTATTCTTTGCATGAATTCCGATGGTGTAAACACACAACAGTAATTTGTTGTGTTATGCGGGCGAATGGAATTCACATTGTTTTTACGTTTGTTTGTTGCTTTTTTTGTGGGCACTGTGTAATGCTGCGTTGATGATGTTTTGGGGGACCGAAAACTAAAATTGTAGTATGCAGTTTAGATTTACAATATCAATACAATACCACATACATTTATTGTTTAAATTTCCACAAAATATTATACATAATATGGTATGTGGGTCATTTTGCTCAGTTCAGGAAAATGCCAGACAGTAGTCATTGTAATGAGTCTTATAATAAGAATGTGCTTACTTGTCTACTTTGATTAAGTGAAATAGTAATGAAGAGTAGTCGATATTTTTTTTTGTTTTTCATAAAATAAGATAATTCATCAGTATGGAGGTACACGACAACACATTATGGTAATCATATTCATGATTAATTATACCAACAATAACAGTGTATTCTATAATGCGAATGCTGCAATCTTAGCCATATCCTTATGGCCAGGCTCCCAAATAATATTTTCCTGATTTAAGGCTTCATTTATAAGTATTCTGGCCTTTTCTCCTTCTGAAATATTTGGCAGATTTTCCTTATACTTATTTTCAATGATAGTGACATTAAAAGGTCGGCATATTATGTTGTCTTGTGCTTGCCTGACCTAGCAACATGTGCCTCATTGCAGCCTGCTTAAGCTGCAGCGGCCAAACTCTTCATATAGATTGCTACGGGAGGGGTGGTTGCGTTGGCTGCCCCTACTTCCTTACCAAGGCCTCCCATCATAGTGACAGTGATGCGAGACTGTAGCTCTGTTGTTATTGCAAGCCTTAAGAAAGAGGATCTATCATTGGTGAATTGACAGTGTCACATGATTTATAGTACTAATGTGGGAGTTTTGTGGGGATAGTGACCTTTTCTGCAACCTTTCATGTGCTTTTATGGGGAATCGTTTCCTGTTTTTCCACAATTCTCAGTGGCAAGTTGTTGACATGCAGCATTTTAGTGACAAGTAATGTTTTTTATGCACTGAAAATGTACTTCTTTAATATATGCTGTAATTGTTAATAAAGCTTGCCCATGAAAAATTGTAATGCTCTGAGAACATGTGAAATATTTGAAATGTGCTTTATTCAGAATAACCTTTTCATTGTGTTTGTTCTTTTTTAAAACTAGTTTATTATCATTTTCTTATAAATGGCAAATTTTTCCTCAAATCTTTGGAGCTTTCTAGAAGTGCATTTTTCTTTTCTCACCTTTCTTTCTGTGTCAGAGGCTCTTACTATTTGAAGATTACACTTTCTTGAAGTAGCATTATTTTGTATCTTTATAGGAATGATTCCTTTATGATTGAAAATAATGAGCTAACAGTTTCAGAACTATGCTGGGCAGGATTAACCCATTCATGACAGGAATTATTTAAAGCCTAATTTGATCAGCTTTTATTCTTCAAATTGGCAACACCAACATTTTTCTTTTATTGCTACATTTTTCTTATAAAACATCATGTATCTGAAATAAATATAAATTGACAGAATGTATGATGTGAAGTCATAAAGTTGCCAATTTGCAGGGAAAAACAGTAATTTTAACATTTTCATCACATTGCCAATTTAAGGATTTTAATGCTTATTTTCCTTTAAAAAAATTTCAGCATCAAACAACAAATATTGATGCAACAAAAATGGGCACAGTAGGTATTAGAATTTCTGCTCATGTATTTGGTATGCTTTTTAGGGCTTTGCATCAAAAGATATTAAACCAAACCACATAATGTGGACCCTCTGTCACGAATGGGTTAATGTTCTCATGTTCTCAAACAAAACAAATAACACAACCAATGGAATGTCTTGGAATGATGTCGATTCCTTGCATCAGCATTCAATCACATTCCCCCTTAGCCTAGGGTACATTGTAGTGGGGAATGTGTTCCAGGGCCGCTCACCATAATGAAGTGCTACCCTCCTTGCGATAAATTCCAAAATAAACACTACAAAAGTCCCTCATTTATCTTGTCGCGTCCAGTCCCGCCAACCTTCCATCTTGCTTAGGAACTGGCAATTAAGTGGGCGTTGCTTTCCCCCGGTAGACTCCGGCATGGAATCTTCACTCGCTACACACCAAACAGCTCATGGGGGAGAGAGAAAGAGAGCTAGCTAGAGGAAACTGCCAAGAGAAGGCACTAGGAGGAAATGGACAGATAATGCCTGGAATTTATCCTGGAGTCTATGATGCTGTTAACTGTCGGGGAATTAAAGTGGGGTAGAGAGAGAAGGGTCCTTAGGCTATAAAAATGAAAGAATTAAATGGCTCGTTGATGGTAAAATACGAGCCGGAGAGGATAGGTGAACTTCATAAGTACCTTTCACCGATGTTCTGTTGATGAAGAAGATGGGTTTTAAAGTTTAAAGTGCATTACATGTAAAAACACTTTTAGATAGTGAAATGGAGGTGATTAGATATTTTTTTTTACCTTTGATACGTCATTGATTATTCCATCTAGTGACCTGAACCAATGGTAATTCACATGTCCTTTTAAACTTATGCGTGTATGTATAATGTACTGCATTACTATATAACTGTAAATTGTGTAATGCTGTGTTATATAACAGTGTCTTTTTTTTAATGGATTTATAGTGGAACTGACAAATGAAGCAAGATCTTTGTGCAGATAAATAGAATTGGCAAAAGCACCTGAAATATATAAGGATCTTTAGCACTCTTTTGAAATGTGTAAGCTGGTGTTTATCTCAAGAATTCATTTATATGAGCTGTTTGTATACTGTGTGGCATGCTTTGTTTTTGATTAATATCCAGAGGTCTGTTGATTAAAACATGAAAAAGTGGCACTAAATTGTAATACTGTGTTGAAATGGGAATTGTCATGTTAGATTCACATTCATGTTCATAAAAGTAACCAAGGCATGTCACAGAATAGCCTCTACCATACCCATCAAGTTCTCTTGCATTTTAACTTGTCATCAGCTTTATAGCCGCTGTGATTACATTTCAGTGCAAACGTTTTATTACAGTCAACACTCAAGCACCTTTCATAAGGAAAAAAAACTAGAGCTAAAACACTTTCAAGAGTCTATGTCAATATTTGCATTGGAGAAACTTGGGACTGCGACAGTTACAGTACGTGAAGTGCACCTGAGCTACAGTCCCAGAGGTGCGTTTTCGTGCTGTGCCTCGGTATGAAAATAGGATCATTTAAGAGTAATGACTTGGTGAGGTGTGATTGTGCAGTAGGGGTATGTCATTGTACTCTTTGTCTAATAATATCTATGTTTATGAACCAAGAATGGAGAGAGGAAATCAGAGTTTTATCTTTCTTTCTTGATCTACTGTCTTGACCAGATTTGGTGACCCTGGCTAATTTCCATATTTTCTCTTCAGAGCCAAAGTGTGCTAAGTCTGTGCTAAAGTACATGGACCTTTCTAACTCTTAACAAACATAATTCAATGCAAAAAATAAGGCTTTCATTCATTTAATTTCTGATATAACATTAGCTTTGCTTTCTTCCTACTATTTATTTTATTTTATTTTAATACACTAGTTTGGACAAGATAGACAAATTGAAGTCATATACTAGCTACTGAAGATGTGAACACACTATGCAGCTGTCAGGTTTTATGAAAGTGACCCAAACTGTGCATCTTTTAGTTGCCTTTTTGGCTCGTTAATTGATCTGGACCAGTATTCCATTCAGTACTTAGGCCATAAGACAGCCACCTAGCAGACTTAAGCAAATTCCTTTGGAAATCTGATTGGCCTGCATATAGTTTTCATACACATACACCCAGTAATGATATGTGCTGAATGGCTGCCTGCGATGGATAGAAAGAATAACTTCTTATTGAAGAGTGATAGAAGGTGAAATTGTACCCTGCCATGGTAACTCTAATCATCCATTTAGAGGTTCATTTATTAATTCATCACCCTATCTATGTAATTGGATGCTGTTTAGTTTTAATGAATTAATGTCAAGGGATTATCCCACTATACCTATTACTGCCACTTGGGTATTTAGTCTGAAACTCCAGACCTTGATTTATATCATTCCACTTCTAAGTTCAAATAGTGACCTATTGCTTTATTGTTAAGAGCTATTACAATTGCGATGTGTCCAGTTGTGTTTTCTTATGTTACAGAGTTGTAAAAGTAAATGGAGCAATTGCTTGTAAGGTGTAGTTTGGACCTTCTATTGAAGCTATATTCCAAACCCTTTTCAAACTCTCAGATACAGAAAAAATTATACTTTTGGCTTCAAGATGAATGAAATGATAAACATATTTTAGGTTATTTGCTATTTACTGCTTGTTTAAGTCATTATAGCAGATGGTGTATTATTAAATAGTCTTTGTTCTACCATGAATTATGTTAAAGGAGCCATAATGATTACTGCTTCTGCTTGGTCCCTAAAGGGCTTGAAATCCTTTGGATTTTTATAGATTTATTACCTTTCTGACTTGTGACACATACCATTTAAATGACCTGTGGAGACCAGTGGGGTTGCCAGTGTAGTCTTTCCTATTTTTCTATCTGGGAGGCTTTGCAAATACCTTTCAATCCAACATTCAGGAGCAGAAACATACTAACTCAAGATTTGAACCCTGGACCTTCTGACTTGAAGCTACTGCTTTGAAACCACAGCAGCTAGGATGCCAATAAAAGGAATAAAAAAAAAAAATCTGTTTTGTTTGTAGATTTCCAGAGTGCCTGCACTTTGATTAATTCATTAAGTGGCCCTGGCTAAGCAACGCTATTCTAAACCTTCATGAATTAGCAATTAAGGTCAAGTGATATGAGATGCATAATGGATGCACTGCTTTTTTCAAGTAAACACTTTCTTTCAGAGATACGATAGCCCAGGTATACATGCCTGTCAAATATCTATTCTTCTTAGAGTTATTGAACTTAAGTCAATCAAATCGTCGTCAATATCATGAACTGACAAATCCTGTATTGACTGAATAAGGGATTGGTCATAATGGTGACAAAATGGAAGGTGTGAAATGCAGTATAAAAGCCATTCCTGATACACATTAGGCGCAAATATTACAATTGTGATGGCTTACAATATTACAATTATGAGGCGCAAATATTCTAATTTAGTAATGATAAGCGCCTCTAAACCCCCAAACCAACCAACCAACCAACCAACCATTACCCTGGTCTCTGGTAGTCTTCATAAGCATCATTAAAGAACTTTTTTTGTAGATGTTTCATCATTTTGGAAGTATTTGTACTATATAGTGGAACCTTGTTAAAAAGAATTTCGATATAAAGAGGTAATTTCCTTGGTCCACAGGAGTTTGTTATACTAAGTAGTGAGGTTCACCTGTATTTTCTTTTTTATAAAGCTCCTATTTTGAAATTGTAAGAAATGTAAGAAATGTTAGTATTGTGTATTCTTTTACGTGAAACAGAATATTAGATGATAAATTATGCTTTACAATTAAAAAAAAATCCCTTTAATACTTTGAATCTTCCACAAACTCCTGAATAAAGCAATCTGATAACAGTAAAAAAGTACTCGTAACTATTACCACCTGGTTCGAGGTGATTCCACTCTTTAACATCACTGAATTATTTATGTTTCTCATAAAGTAGCCTAAATCACAGTGACACATTGAGATATCATCACCTTTTTAAACCTTCCCATGCACCCGTTGTCAGTTGGCGTCGGTTGGCGTCGTCGTGCATGTGGACGATGATTTGGGATGGATAAGAAAAGTACAGAGAGTGTGACAGGCCTTATGAATGAATCAATAGACTGTATCGATCAGGTGACCTTGGAGCTGCTATTAGAGAGGTCCTTAGAGGGGTGGTTTCGTAGAGGTCGAGGACAGAATGTGAGCGGGGAGTTCGCTACAAGAGAGATTAGGGATTACGCCGCTGAGCAGATTGGAAGAAAGGATGGGGGAGAGTGATTGAATGTTTCATTAAGAGTGACAAAACATAGGGAGATGAGAGAGAGAGATAGAGAGAGAGAGAGAGATAGAAAGATAGAGTGAGCGAGTGAGAGATGAGAAGGAGAAAGAAGTGCAAAGAATGAAGAAAGGTAAGAAAGAGGGAGAGCGAGATGGAATCAAAGGGGAAGATAATGAGAGTGAGAGAGAAAGAGAGAAGGAGCATTAAATATTTAAAATGATGGGAGTGGAACATACAGAAATAAGAAATATTCTTAACAATTTTAAGGTAATCCAACCCTCCAACAAAACTTAATTCTTGTGTTGGTAAAGTAGACTTGAAATGCTTTAAGATTGTGTTTTAATTTCTTAAGTATTTCCAATGAATAAAGTAAAGATTTTGCTAATGCTGCAATGATTATTAAAGCAAAGTTTCATAGGCCAGTCAAGCATGCATTTATCAAGATCGTTATGATTTCATACCAAAATTTTATGGGACCACATTTGGGGCTACTTCTTGTCCTACTTTGAATATGAGGGCATTTGAAGTGTAATCTTGTTCAGGGAACATTTCTTCTATGATATTCTTTCATTCAAACTAACATGAAAGGACTGACAAAGCTCATAAATTACCTTTCACCTTCTCCTGGAACTCAAGCTCCTCTTTAAAAGCTATTATCTGCTCGGGAAAATAGAGAAGAAGATCAAAAGAGAAAAGAGGAGCAAGCAAATTATCTGAGCAAGGAAGAATAGTGTTGTTGGAGAGAAATGATGGTATGGAATTCCCAGGGAACATTTTCATTAATTATGAAAATGCTTTCTAACACAATGAGAGGAACAACCTTTTTCACATCTATGACCCGTACTATGAATATTTTATTAGGAGAAAAGTGAGAAACAAAAAGCGTACATGAAGGTGAAGTTGAAGGAAGGGTGAAAGGAAACGTGTAAAAATAGTTAAAAGGAAATTTCCAGAAAATGTTTGGTTAAATGTCGAAATGGTATATCTGTGGAAATTACATCCTTTCATATCCTTGACATACTCTCACCATTACAGGGCGAAAGAATGAGAAAGAAAATAAATAGTAAAAGTGGAGGGATAGAGATAGGAATACTGTGAAAAGAGTGAAGTGAAAGTTCCAGTGAACATGTTGTTCATTACGAAATGGAATAGCCTTCAAAATGAACAAGTTATTTTGCAAACCTTTCAGGTCCTTGACCGATGCTGTCACCATTGCTGGAGAAAGAAGTGAGAAAGAGAGAGAGAGAGAGAGAGAGAGAGAGAGGGACGGCCTGTTCAGACACAAAATACTTATACCGAAACTCAATAAAGAAACGTATTAAGAATCATCGTGTAGCATTTAGAGTGTTCAGACACACATCCAGAACTCTTTAAAGAAAATGTTGTATAGATGTGCAGATTTCTACTGTGCATGTTGTCATGGCAAGGTCAAGTCTCCTTTTGACCGCGCTAACGTTAAGCCCTGCCCAGTTGGTTCTTTGTTGAGTTCTAGTTCGAAACGATGCTCAGACCCTAGTTTCATTATACAACATTTCTTTATATGTTTCTTTAGTGAGCGTAGAGACACAGAAATTCATTGTATAGCTATACCATTTTAGTATAGCTATAAGACAGATTTTTTTGTCTGAACATGGGACGAGACATACAGATAGAGAGAGAGAGAAGTAGGAAAGTAAGAATAATTGGATAGAAGAGGGAATAAGGTAAATATGGTGAGGGAAATCCCAAGAAACGTTTTGTTAATTACAGTAATGGTATCGTTGTACATGTGTATACCTTAAGCAGTATAAGTTATCTTCTTCAGGTCCATGACCTCATCATTAATGATGGACAGAAATGAATAGAATAAAGAAGAAAAG
Organism: Echinometra lucunter; assembly: GCA_029962745.1. Lineage (NCBI taxonomy): Eukaryota > Metazoa > Echinodermata > Echinoidea > Camarodonta > Echinometridae > Echinometra > Echinometra lucunter. The sequence goes on along the minus strand of CM057160.1, from coordinate 3,727,435 downwards.
GAAATTGAAGAAATAGGGATGGGAATGATGAAAAAAGGAGAGGTGTTTAATGACGATAGTGGTATTTCGATACACCTTGAGCTAAACAAGTTATTTTTAAACTCTTAAAGGTCCATGGCCGATATCTGACTTTAGAAGATGGAGAAAAGAGAAGAGGAAAGTGATAGAATCAAAGTATACTGAGATGAATAGGAATATGAAAAGGAAAACTCCCCAGGGATACCTTGTTAATTATAGAAATGGTGTTTTGATGTATTGAGATGAAGGATTTATTTTAAACCAGTTGCGACCTTCTTTACAATGAGACCTTCATGCTATGTTGGCAACCCCAAGATGTGAGGTAGCTCAAGGCTGATGGAGCGTAGTCATCATGAAGAAAAGATTTCCTTTTCAAAACTTGTCAATGTGTGTAGCATGAATTGATGCCATCTTTCTTATATCTGAATAATTCACACAATGAGATGCTTTGTTAAAGGCGTATTAAGCCTCATCTGGGAGAGGCATCCTTTTCAAAAGTTGTCAATGTGTGTAGCATGAATTGATGGCATCTATGAACTCCATCATTTAACCCACTGACTACTGAATTCTCAAATTCCCATATGCTTAATACAGGGGTCACCCAGTTTCAGGAGCCATAAGGTTAAGTAGCATACACGGTTTATGTGGAGACTATGTAGCCTTTTGCTCATCTACTTTAGATGCTTGTTCGAAGGCCCGCGAGGCCGACTTTTCACGTATCGTATTTTCCTTCATCACAAATAATTCACTGTTGGTATATGAAATAATTATGTCTCCTTTAGCATGTTTAGTCCTTGTTGCCCCTTAATAATTGTTAAACTTTCTTCTGGCACAGGAATTGGTCAGAGCGGTGTGATATTATAGATTACAATTCGGTATTTTCGGCCTCGCGGGCCTTCGGTCTCGCGGGCCTTCGGTGAAGTGGGTTGTCACCGTTCATTCTATTAAAAGGAGAATATCAGATTTGAGTAATATCTTCATAAACTATGCCCCTTTTTGAAACCTGAATGAATGAATTAATTGTTGCAGTGTTGGACAACCTACGTACATGTTCATAGCAGAGAACCCTTTTTAGAAATGGTCAGCTTGCAATACAAATACGCACTTATGTAAGTCGCTCATTTTGGAATTTCTACTTGCATATAAGTTTTCATTGTTTATGCATCTCAATCCTATTCCCTCTTTCCCCTGTTTTTTAAATCTCTATTCTGCGTGTGTATGTCTCTCTCTCTTTCTCTGAATTTCTTTCCTCTTTTATTCTTCTTTATCCTCTTCCTTTTATTCCCTCTTTCTCTCTTCTTCTCTTATCCCTTTACTCTCTTTTATTCTGTCTCTCTTTCATTCTCACCTCTCTATCCCTCTATGTCCCATCTCTCTGTAACCCTCCTCTCTCTCTCTCTCTCTTTCCATCCCATTTCTTTTTTTTTTTTGTGCTGATATCTCTCTTCTTGTCTTATCCCTTTCCCCTATTTCTTTCCATCTCTCTTTCATTCTATCGCTCTTTAATTCTCACCTCCCTAACCCTCTATGCCCCCCTCTCCCTCTTTCTTTCCAGTTTCTTTTTCTTCCTAGATTTCTCTGTATTCCTTTCATGCCCCTGCTACTCATCAGGTGTTACTGAGTAGCTTTTAAGATGCCGAGATTGACGGTAAAACCTCAGATTGGAGGGCTGTTTTAGGTAGAGCATGAGATGAGGAATGCGTTTACACTTTAAAGATAACAGAATCATCCTTAGCCTTTTATATGTAACAACTTAGGATAGGAAAAGTACATAGAAAGCATATGTGCATTTTTAAAATATATCTATACCATTCTTTGACTTCCAAGATACAGTACCTTTCAGTCATTGTGATTTTTAAAACATTTATGCAAGCTGTTGGTTCTCTTTATCGTTTCTCCAGCATATATTCAGTGCAAGAAAAAAAAGAGTGAGTAAATAAATAAATGAATAAATGAATAAGTAAGTAGTAAATAGATATTTAAAGAAAGAAAATTAATATGTATAGAAAGAAAGAAAGAAAGAAAAAAAGAAGGAAAGAAAGAAAGAAAAAAAGAAGGAAAGAAAGAAAGAAATAAATGAATAAATAAGCAAATAAATAAATGAATAGATGAATAAATAGATAAATAAACAAGTAACATGGAAATGAGCTTACCAAGCTGGTTTACACCCTTTTCAGCAAAATTTCTGTTTCTTTCTGGAACAGAACAGGTACGTGGATGAACATTGGGAAGATTATCATATATTTTGAAAGGCAATCCTTGCGATGGAAGAATAAACAAAAAACCTTATTTGTCTGTTACAAGTTTCATTTTTTTCAGTTTCTCATCAACCTAAAAGGGGTTAGATATTTTAAAAAAACAGGAAGATAATTCAGCCTCCAAATAATTTTCTGTTTTCACATTCTCAAACTAAATCAAATCAAGCCCGACAAAGATTCTCTCTTCACTGCAAAACATCGGGGAAAGTATCGCTGAGAGGGACATTTTCCCTAGATAGATGTGGTTCCTTTAAATAGCTGTAGCATCAGTGATTTTTCTTGTCTTGAGCATGGAAACATCCTAAGAGATTGGGAGTGAAAGAGGGGTAATCAGAAAGGGTATCTTGACACCTCTTGGAGGTGAAGGACCTGGGAGATGTCCCCCCCTGAGAGCCCCCCATTGAAGGCCCATTGGGGTAGCAAAGCAGAGCGAGTTACTATCATTATAGCAAAATGCTTTCTTGCTTCTGTACATGACTTCGGTTCTGTGACATCTCTTTCTCTCTTCTCCTTTTCTTCTCTCTATTTTGGAGACTGCCTCTGCTTGATACTTGAAATCTTTGATTGGTCGTGATAATAGTATTCTGTTTTTGTATTTCGCATATCAGATGAATCATGAATATGATATAACTGGTCTACGCGTAGGCATTTCCAAAGTGCTTCAGAAATCATGACCCTGCCTGCAGCTTGGCAAACTGTTATCACTCTCCACATGGCTTCTTTCAAGGAATGAATCCTACCAGAAACTCATTTTTCTATTTTTTTCCTATTCATTTTCATGAAATAATCTTTGCAAACATCCTTTCATCCCTGTTACATAATGGATGATATCTTCTCCCTGAAATCAGCCATTGATCAACCTTGTCATACTGCCTTTTTTCATCCTCCTCCATCTCTTCAAATTTCCTATCATCATATTGTGCTACCTTCCAAGGGAGAGAAGGGTACTAGGTCACTTTAGCAGTGATGAACACTCTGCTAATGCCCTTCTAACTCTGACAAGGTAACATTTTCCCCAATTTTGCTAATTGTTTCATTTTCTTCCAATCTGATGTTCTTCTCTTTGTCTTTTGCTTACTGATTTTTTTTTTCTGTTATCATTTATTTTCCTATTTCACAGTCTCTCTCTCTCTCTCTCTCCCCCTCTCTTTCCCTTTCCCACACTTCCTTCATTCTCACATCTTGTCATTTCCTCTTTTTTCTTCCTTCTTATTTCTTTTTCCTTCTTTTGTTCACTTAAATCTCTTTATCTCTCATCTTTCTTCTCCCTGGCTCTTCTTCTCTTATTTTTCTCTTCCCCTCTGTCTACCTTTCTCTCTTTCCCTTTTCTTCCTCTCCTACCACTCTTCTACCCATTCCTCCCTTTTCTATCCCTTTTCTTTTCATCTTTCCCTTTCTCTCGAAATCTTCTCTAGCCCCTCTCCCCCAGCTCCAGTGAGCCAAGTCTCCCTGAACATTTTTGCGATTCAGCGTGAAGCTGCCGCGTGAATAATGCATGCGTCTCGATCTTGGAGCGAACCGCAGGCTTGTCGACATATTTATTTTGACACGTTTCCTTCACCGAAACCTGTGTCATACTCCGATCATTTCTCAAGTCCCTGTGTATCGACTCCCCCACCCCCATCGCTGGGATGTTCTTGAAGGATGTAAAACGTCAGGGAATATTCTAAAGGGAAGTTGTTCTGAGGATATCAGCCTCCTCTTCTAATCAGTTTTTGATGGATATTTCACACTTCGGAAAATATAGCGAGAAGAAAAAAATAATCATACTTCAAACAGAAATAATAGGTGTTTTAGATTTAATACTGGAGAGACACACCAGTGATGACTAAAATGGAGAAAAGGTGTTCTTGTTTTAACTGAAGTGAGAAAGATCTATAATTCAAAATATTTAATTTATATAAAGGATTTTATAAGATAAGATAAGATTTTATTAAACTCTATAGACCCCCGATCGGGAGTATGAGAGTCTCAACAAAGAACATATTTACAATATTAAATATGTGTATAAAAATGAACATATTTACAATAATGAATATGTGTGTAAAAATGAACACATTTACAGTAATGAATACAAATGTTTGCATTGTGAAAGTACATCTTGCAAAAGGCTAATATAACAACAACAACAACAAAAACCCACTATGAACTAATATATTGTTGTGTTTAGCACAATTACACTGTAAAACGGTGACACGACATTTGCTCCGGCGACAACTGCTCCGAAAATGACGACAAGTGCTCCGCGACAAGTGCTCCGCGACATATGCTCCGCCGACATATGCTCCGCCGACATTTGCTCCGCCGACAATTGCTCTGCCGACAATTGCTCCGCCGACATTTGCTCCGCCGACATATGCTCCGCCGACATATATCCTCCAAAACGACATTTGCTCCGAAACGACGACATATGCTCCGCCGACATATGCTCCGCTGAATTATTTCGACGATAATGTAACAGCTGCCCCGTTCCTTTTCTTTATAATTTTCACTTTTTGTTTATTTTTAGAAATTCTTCTCCTTCAATAGAAAAACATATTTTTTTCAATTTTTCAGTTCAATGTTTATGTATTTCCGTTTTTCACATTCAACATCAAATGCGCAAGATCATGAAACAGATTACCCTTAAAATCAATATATCAAATAAATAAAGTTAGTGATTAAGATATAGAAAGGACGGACGGACGGACAACCCGATAACATAATGCCTCCGGCACCTTTGCAAACTACTTTGCAGTTTGTTTAGATCTACTCTGACTTACTATGATTACTCTGATTACGAAGATTATTTAGAGTGACCTATAATGATAAACATGATAAAGGCATGCCCTCAAATTCACTGAATGGTGTCGTGGGGGCAAGGTTCAAGTGTCGTGGTTTCCAAAACATTTCGGTGGAGAAATTGGCGGCGAGGCAATTGTCATAATCATTATCAATTGTCGGAGCAGAGTAGAATTATTATCAATTTATTGATGATTATAATTAATTCGGCGGAGCAAATGTCGTCCGAGCATATGTCGGCGGAGCAAATGTCGCCGGAGCAAATGTCGTCGTTTCGGAGCAAATGTCGGCGGAGCAATTGTCGGCGGAGCATATGTCGGCGGAGCATATGTCGGCGGAGCAAATGTCGGCGGAGCAAATGTCGGCGGAGCAATTGTCGGTGGAGCAATTGTCGGCGGAGCAAATGTCGGCGGAGCATATGTCGGCGGAGCATATGTCGCGGAGCACTTGTCGCGGAGCACTTGTCGTCATTTTCGGAGCAGTTGTCGGCGGAGCAAATGTCGCCGGAGCAAATGTCATGGAACCTGTAAAACTGGTTGTTTAACTACCCTGCCACTTCTAGAAGTAACATTCAGTCTGGTAACTGTATTATTATCAAGAAACCTTTCATCAATAAATGATTTAGAGAAGTACAACATTACTATTCTAATGAATTTTACAAGTTTTTTTTTATAAGAGAGCAAGAGAGGAGCAAAGAGAAAGGGGGTGGGGGGGGGGGGGGAGATGCTATTTTTTCAAGCAAGGTTGTTTATTTTGAGTTTGATTCCTGGGGATACTTCAATGATGCACTGAAAACGAGCTATGTGAAGTTAACTCTTGAGGATGCTGACCAGATGAAAGAAAGAAAGAGAAATGTTAGGAGAGTGAGAAGAGGGCTTGAAAATGGAAAGAACAATGAAGGACAATTAGTGTTAACCCATAGCAGTACAGAGCTTTCTTGAGAGCTAAATCAATCATCTTCAATCCTCAAATTGGCAACAAAATTTTTTTTTTCCATGCTTACATTGCTTGAAAAAAATAAATATGGATATAACATGAACCAAAATGAATTATAATTGTAAAATTTAATCAGAAATTGCCAATTTGAACACAGAAATAGTGATTATGTATTATTCACTGCATTGCCAATTCAAAGAGTTTAATGATTACTTACAATTGAATTGCTCTAATTCGAGAACCCTATATGATACGGTGTTGGGAAAGGACTCAAATTTTTCAGTGCCTTTTTTTCTTTCTGCTCGTGTATAATATGTACTGCCAAACATTCTGGACCAACAGATACTGCAAAAGCGTCTCCTAAAGGTGACGTTGTACCTCTGTGGGTTAAAGGAATCAAAATCAATTTGAGAATTGTAGATGTGATCAGCTGTCATTTATACCATTTTTATGCCTCCGCCCACCGTAGGTGGTTGCCGGAGGCATTATGTTTTCGGGTCGTCCGTCCGTCCGGCTGTCCGTCCGTCCGTCCGTCCGTCCGTCCGTCCGTACGTCCGTCCGTCCGTCCCGTTTTCGTTCTCGCGATAACTTAAGAACCGTTTGACGGATGAACTTCAAACTTGGCTCATGTATGCATATGGGAGGGACAATGATCTGATTAGATTTTGGGGACTCAAGGTCAAAGGTCAAGGTCATAGAAGTAATAATACACATAAAAATGGCTCGTTCTCGCGATAACTTAGGAACCATTTGACAGATTGGCGTCAAACTTGGCTCATGTATGCACATGGAAGGGACAATGATCTGATTAGATTTTGGGGTCACAAGGTCAAAGGTCAAAGGTCACAGAGGTCATTATGTACATAGAAATGGTTTGTTTTCACCATAACTCAACAACCATTTGACCGATCAACCTCAAACTTGGCACAGGTATGCATATGGGAGGGACAATCATCTGATTAGATTTTGGAGTCTCAAGGTCAAAGGTCAAAGGTCATAGAGGTCATTATGTACATAGAAATGGTTTGTTTTCACCATAACTCAACAACCATTTGACCGATCAACCTCAAACTTGGCACAGGTATGCATATGGGAGGGACAATCATCTGATTAGATTTTGGAGTCTCAAGGTCAAAGGTCAAAGGTCATAGAGGTCATTATGTACATAGAAATGGTTCGTTCTTGTGATAACTCAGTAACCATTTGATGGTTCAACAAGCTTGGCTCATGTATGCATATGGAAAGGGCAATGCTCTCATTAGATTTGGAGGTCACAAGGGCAAAGGTCAAGGTCAAAGATGTCATTGTATAAATGAAAATAAAGCAACATGAAGTGCCATTTATTTCTGATCTGGTAATGGCGGAGGCATAAAGTTCGACCACGCGTGGTCGAAGATTCATCTAGTTTAACGTTGACATTGTGGAAGAGGGTTGAGTTTGAACTTGGGTTTGGAAGGATAGCTTCCTGCTTGTTCTGCACCACAAAACATGGTCTTGTAATATTCCAGTACATTTTTTTTTTCCGTGCCATACACGTACTGGCTGTAAACCTGTAACGCATCTGCAGGGTGATATCTCAAGCCTCATTTACAGGTGCAGAGAATCTAGTCTGGATTGAGTCTGCACCCCAACCCTTCTCTTAAAGCAGACTGAGAAGTCTTCACCAAGCACACATTGAAGGGATACTGATGCTGTTCATATTAGCTTTTGAGTCTGGACTGAGTGCAAACTGAGCCTGGACTGAGAAAAGACTCAACTGACCGAGTAAAGACTTGATTTTCTGCAGTAATGAACGCGAGTCTTTTGTGAGAGCAGAGTATTAACTGTACGTAAAAGTGTACAGTTTATGCCTTTGTAGATCTTAGCAGAGGATGAGATACTGGAGAGAATGACAAAGTGATAGACTTGTGATAAGCACTGCACTAGGACTTGTACAATGCATGTTTAGATGCATTTTCATCAGCTCAAACTCAAAGAATAGCCCACTCTTTATGATGCCATGAATTAACCCAGTCAGGGAATAGCGAGCTAGTTCTCAGATGAAGACAGAATGAGCCAGCTATTTTACTTGAACAGTAAGCCACCCAAACACTTATTTGCAGAATAGCCCACTCGGTCTATAGCTGGAGTTGATGTGGACCCGATTGCACGCTTAAGCGCAATTTGGGCTAACATGGGAGATCCCGGAATGGCAGGCTGTTCCTTAAAGGCATTGGCTAACTTTGTGAGTAGCTGATTTAAAAAATTCTCAAACTAAGATGAAACATGTGTACGAGTACTTGTATTTGTACTCAAAAACCCTGAAACCAACCATAATTTGGAATGAAAAAGTGTAAGTTAGACGCAAACGGCAATTTTATTATCCTTCGTCTCACGAGACAGTCACTAAGAGGACTACTTTGCTTGAATTTGAAAATGCCGTTATGTGCCTCCCGCCGCGTGATACGCCAATGCACACAGTACGGGAAGGTGAGTCATACGCGTATGCGCACTCCTTATGTCTGTTCTGTGCAACCGACATTGGTTCACATTTTTGATATTTAAAAATACTTCCTGTGGATATTAAACTTTGAAACTTTCAGACTGGTATTTTTACACTATAACCCTTGTGTTTATCCCATTTTCAAGTAACAAAAACAAGATTTTTTTAAAATCACAACAATGTTAACCAATGCCTTTAAGCTCCAGCTGATGAGGATGAATTTTTGAATCAGTGACCTTGAGTGGGACACTGAGGAGTTAAGTCAACTAACCTTGACCTTTTCACAAGGACAAATGAAGATACTCTTTGAAATCCCAAGGAGGTGATTGTCTGGGCTGTACCAATTTGGTTTTTGAATATTTCAGGGATAACAAGCAGTTAGTAGAAGCCTGGTGGAAATAGTTTTTGAGTGGAGAAGAAGAGGTTGTAAAAGGGAAAAGCCCACTGCATACTTAATGAAGTTGGGAAAAGTTATTATTGCACTTAAATGAACATTCAAACATATCAAATCTTAAGGATCAAAGATCTGAATAGTCCTATGAATACTGAAATAGAAATTCTTCGCTATTGTGTGTCTCCTGGTATTTACAAAAAGAAGAAGAAGAAAAAAAGAGAAATCAAGTGCGAATTGCAATGATGTCATAGAAGTTTTGGGATTGTCTACAAATTGAACCTGATTTGCTTATGTGGGGTGTAGGTTATGCCACGTTCACACCTTTGCGTATTTGGCTTGCGTATTGCTGCGCTCTCAATCTGCATCTGTACTCAGCAATATGCGGCAAATCTGACGCGAGCAGTCGCACTATTGCGTATCTAGCTCGTATCATGCTGTTTATACAAAGCAAATGGCGTACGAGCTAAACTTGCAGTGTATCGAGCGGCTAGCGCAGCGGTTCTTGCTGCTGCGAGTGGTGTGCGAGCAACAGCGCACCATTACGCGCAATCATGCAAACAAGAACGAGCTAAAGGGGGGTAAATCGTACAAGAAACGCAGCTGTAGGCAATGACAAGCGCTCAAAAAAAGAGACGATTATGCTTGCAATAATTCAAAAAAATTTAAAACTAGCGAGCGGCCGGCGCAGGCCTATGCACTAGTCCGCGCATTGAGTATGAAGAGAGCACGTTTCATTGCGCTTCATTGGGTATGACTGCTTATGTCTGCGTTCAGTCAATACACAGCAATATGCAAGCCAAATACGCAAAGGTGTGAACGTTGCATTAGGGATATGCTGTTTCTCTTTTGTATACTTTTTCCTATTATAAAAGTGTAAATGATGTAGCTTTTAGAAAGATTTAGTTTATCACCGAATAAGGGCTGTCATAATTGAAAGTTTGAAACTGCATATTTTTCCCTTTTTCATCTTTTATATGTACTGCTTGAAGTGCTTTCCATATACACAGATTGAAATAAAGTATTGTTTTCACAGTCAAACTTGCAATCAAATCTGCAGCTCAAAACCAGTCACCTATATCCACTATCTTACCCATTGTGTTGAACTGAAATGTATCTTCTTCTACTATTCTTCATGAATGCCCAAATAGTTCATGCCAAGCGAAGGTATTCATTTCAGCGCTAATTTAATTCAATCCAAAGTACTAATTTGTAAATTGCTATTTCCCCGCCACTGACACAAACTATAGCTTACCAGCGACGGCACACGGCGTAGCCAGGCATGTCATTTCCATGGCAACAATAGTTGATATCATAAATTATTGCTTGTGATTTTTTGTTCTTTTCTTGTTGCGATGAAGGCAGGAAGGGAAAGATGCAGCTTTGTGCAGGCTTTTGTATGTGTGCATGGTGGCAGGGCATTGAGTAAAGGAAAATAAAGGATGAAATGGATTAGTTCCTAATGCGTAATGCTTTAACTGAGTGGAAGGGATATTGTTATGTATACATGTGTACTAATTATGCATGAGCTGCTACACTCGTTAATGTCCATTTAGACAGAAAAGCATGGTTGTGGAAGAGGTTGAGAGGCTTAGTTTTACACAAATTACTATCTTAATTGTGATATATTCTGAACAATTATTCAAGTTGACATTTAAAAAAAATTCAGGTTGACATTTCCCCCCCCAAAACAGGAAACATGATAAGAAATGTACAAGTGTATGAATTTATTCATATGTGATTTGTGATTTTCACTTGCTTTTTCTTAATGTATTATTATGAATGTCAACATAAAGACAAGTCCTTTTGTAAGTTCTGATTTAAGTAAGATATTTTCATAGATGAATGGTACTAAATTCTTTGAAACATGCAAATGATGAAATATTGCAGCTTTTGATGATATATCTTCAGTTAAAAACAATAATAAACAAACAAAACTTTCTTGTGAAACTGAAATAAATCTAATACCTTATACTTGTTACCTCATTGATTTTTCACATTTGTCTGCAAACTCAAGCAGTCTTTTGCTGTCCACCTTTTTGCCTGAAATTTAATCAAACACAGATAAACTACTGATGGAATTTCCTTAGCAACCAAGTTGAAAGACCGGAGGAGAAAAAGTAGGGGGCTTCGAATGTGAAAGTGATGTCTTTGTACGTCAAGATTTTATTGCTCATCGTGTTCTATGATAGGGAAATGTATCTGCATCAAGAGAAAAGCTTGAGAGTTCCTCAATATAGGCATGCTGTCCAAACAGCGTGGCAGCCATGCAAGTCCATCGATCTCCGTCAAAATTTTTCCTCCAAATTGAGTCTTTTTGGCGGAGAAGACATTAAAATTCACGAGCATGGCCGCCCTCTTTCTGCTAACGATTGTTCAGCTTGGGGTAGCAGCCATGTGTAACGGGGTCGCAGAAAACCGGTGGAAGAAGTGAAAAAACAACGGCCGGAAGTTGCTCCTTTTTGAGGGTGGTCATTGGGAGGCGCCCAAGTGAAGAAGTGGATGGATGACAGGACATTGGCTGTTTTAAGGAGGAATACTTGTTGATTGAAGGAGATAGATAGATAGATAGAGAGCGAGAGAAGGAGATAGAGAGAGAGATGGAGTGATGATAGAGATGGAGAAAGATGTAGAAACACATGGAAATGGGAAGAAGGTTTGGGCAAAAAAATTAAGAGAAACAAGAAGAGAATGGAGAGTGAGAGAGAAAGAGAGAGAGAGAAGAGGAAAAGAGCGAAAGTTAGGAAAGAGTAGAGGCGAGTATATAATTGAGGTAAATGGAGGTAGATACAGAGAGAGAGAAAGAGAGAGAGCGAGAGAGGAAAGTAAGACAAAAAGTTTTTTTGTGATAAAAAAGAGACATTCCTGATATACCTTTGAGTAACTGTTGAGTCTAGCTTCAGCTAAGAGAATGATTGATTAGATAATTATTTTGTATGTTTCTTTTCTCTTTTCATATTCGTCACGTTCTTCACCCTTATGGAACCTACATTTCCATCTGCACATTGTAGGTAAGTGATAGAACCTTTTTCAAGATTATTACTGTAATGGTTAATATGTCTTTAGTTATCATCATCATCATCATCATCATCATCATCATCATCAATACCATGATCATCACTATCATCATCCTCATTGCCTTTTTCATCCACTCATCACTTTCATTGTCGTCATCATCATAATTATCACAATCTTCATCATTGCCATCATCATAGTCCCATCATTTTCATCATCATAGTCCCATCATTTTCATCATCATTTGTACATCATCACCAATTTCATCAACAGCAGCAACATCATTCTTTTTTATCCGTAATAAAACTGCTGTTCAAATGATAAGAGAAATAAAATTCCTCCTGAAATCGATTTTGTTTTCTTTATAGTGATGGTCATCAATTACTAAGGATTTCCACACAACTGCAATATGTGTTTCACCAAATTAGCCATTAGATGTATTTCAAGTGACAGAAGGCATTGAATCGAACATAGTCTGTTCGTAATGCCCTGCAAAAGAAGAGTATTTAAAGAATAATTATCATCCTGCAAAGCACTTTAAGAGATATTATATTTTCTTTTCAATGTTTGGCAATGAGACAATCATGGTTCTCGCCAGTACATAACACCCATGGTTCCAATACCATGCGTAAAGGATTTCAGACAAGGAAGAACCATGTGTGAAATTGCTGTACCATGCGTGGCAACAAGGATAAAAAAATATTGGAGTATATATTCCTAACAATAATGATAAATGCCACAGATTGTTTTGCTTTTTGGCAATGTATTTTTACTATAATGCCATTAGTAGACAACTCCTGCTTACCAAGAAGTATTTTTCATCCTTTAGCTATAGCTATACTGCTGCCACACCTAACTTTAGTGTTATTCCGTAAAACTTCTGAAAATTATGCGCTTTGCGCAGAGGGGGAACCATGTGTGGATTTTTTTCTAGTGAGAACCCTGGAGACAATAATATATTCAGCTATAATTCAAATTTTCAGAAAAGAAAATTGAATTAAACTTTTTCCCTTTTGTCATTGTGCAGTTCATAAGTCCTTAAGAGCAACTTCTTGTCACACATATACGTGCAGTCTCCCAAGATGTTAAATACTATCGTTCGATCACATTGTGGAGAGCATAGAGGATCATGTGTTATGGTCATTGTTTGATATAGGTTCTTTGTTACATAGCACTGGTGTTTATTGTATGTCAAGTGCTGTATCTCTGCAGTACGTCTTGTCCAAAGGAGATCATGCACTTACAGCTAAAAGGCACAAGGACTAACTTGAGTATGGGAAAGGAATTGATTTTTCATGCATTCGTTAGTAAAATATGATATATATGGGACAGGAAGCGTGGATGGGAAGTGTCGTTTTGTTTTGACTTCTTTTAATATAAGATGTGGATGTGTGTGAACTAGTTGGTACATATCAGTTAGACATGAATTCTCAAGAAGTTGTTGACACAGATTTGGGATTGATTTTGCATGTGTCTTCTGTTTGAAGATGTGTTTTGTGCATCAACGAGTAGAAAAATGTCGTATGTCATCTGAAAGCCAATTGCTATTATAGTTTTCCATTGAAATTACAAAAGAAGTTAATTTAAGCCATGCAGTTTGCTTTTGAATGCTGTTGATGATGTTGTTAAAGTATGTCAAACTGTAACTCTAACCCAGTGAATAGTAAGCCTGAGGCAACTTGGGCAAGGGTATATGGAATATGCATGTTACACTCTTTAGTGTCAATAGGATATCTCCTCTTAAATTATGGAATGTTTCATTTTGTATATAACAGCTTTTCAGTGATTTGGTTTTCTTTTGCCTGTCGGGAAATTTTTGGGTAAAAAGAGACACCTGAAAAAGCAGAGGTCATTTTTTTCTTGTTTTTACTTGTCAGCGAATTTTGGGGATAAAAAAAGATACCCGCCATAAAATTTCTAATGTGTCCCCTCACAAATATAGAATGGATTGACCCCCTGTTTATACTGAAATGAGATCTTTCTTTTGAAAGATCTTTTATTCCTTGTAGCACTCATAATCCTAAGCATGACTTACAATGTGATACAGCATGTGCTTTCACCCTTTTGCAGAGTTCAATTTAGTATTACCAACTGCACTTCAAAGTTGTGAATGTATATGTAATTATTGATAGTATATCGATCTGTGACTTTTAAACCTGATGTCGAGTTTCAGCCATCTCTTTCAGTTGGAAAGGAAGTCCTGTTCAGCCATACAAATTGCATTTTAAACTCTTGGATGTAGTTGTTGGGAAGAATATCGATCTCTGACTTTTACAAATTCACTATTCACCAGGCTTAGTTTAGCAATGCTAACATGAGTAGATAGAGAGTCATTGCGATGCAATAAGATGTGAAAACACAGGACGACAAGGTACCTGATGCAAGAGAAGTACTCTGGGACTGATAGAAAATGTAGATTACATTCGGCGATTGGCGCATGGTGTGGCAAATCTCACACTTGATCAGAGAGAGTACATTACGGGTGAGGAGAAGAGAAAAGGAAGGAGGGGAAAACACGAGATGGAATGCTGAAGGGACAACGTGGGAGCTGTCATCAGAGATGAATCGACATGGCGATGAAGTTTACGCCGTCCTCCGTACTTCCTCTGATCGACTACGTAAATGGATGGGGGGGGGGGGGGAAATCTGAGAGGGGGTGGGTAGGGAATGATAAAAATAGTGGTTTGTAATGCCAGAAGGAGGGGGGGGGGTCTGGAAGAGGTAGAGTGGAAGAGGATGAGACAGAAGATAGAGAGAGAGAGTGAGAGAGAGAGAGAGAGAGGGAGAGAGAAGAGTGACATAGAGAAAAAGACATGGAAAGAGAGAAGAGAAGATGAGGAGGGGAGAGGGGGAGAAGGGAGAGAGATAAATGTAGCCAGAGAGGGGAGAAGACAAAGAAAAACAGAAATAGAGATACAGAGGCAGGAACAGAAAGAGTTATAGAGAGAAAGAGATGATGAGAGAGGAGAGGAGAGGAGAAGGGTTGATGGAGAATTGAGAAAGATGGAAGAAGGGTTGAGAAAGGAGAAAAGGAGAGGCAATATGTGACACTACCAGAAGTATGTCGTCGGCTTGGAGCCAGAAGGTGCTAAGTCTAAATGATATGGGTTAATGCCTTTCTGGCTCTGAACAGATGATATGAAAGGCTTTTAGTTTTGTGCTGTTTTCACATCTACTAAAGATGCAATATAAACCCATTACTCTAGATTATAACGTTTATGGTAGTGGTTATTTGAAATTCGCTCGTTAGTTTATGTCTAGGTTTGATGACCCTGTCATTTGCATACCACAGCAACAAGGAGCAGATAAGTGTAGAATCACTTCTAATTGAATTCTGAAAATCCAATCTTTAGCTACCAGATGCAATAATCTCCACATTCTGTCTAATACCCAGATGGCGTCGGCACTGATAGGGGTCGATGACCTCAATTGACCTTGGGCGACCTCCCGTCGAGAATCCGCATGTCATCACGTTTTTGTACTTGGCCCCGGTGTAAGTATCTGAAATTGACATGGGGCCTGTCAAGTGACTTGCATTGCTGGGATGTCTTAGTCAAGGGCACAGATTGTTTTGTGGTGAAGTGAACAGCAGGGATAATTTAAGGAGAGAAAGTCGAGTTAAGTTCCACTTATCCTGTAGTCTTACGAGTTGTTAGTTTTCATTTGTCATTATTCATTTCTTTTCCAGTAATTTAACATTCTTATGAGAAACATGGACTTGTGCAAGAGATGTCATGTTTCATATATATTTGTAGTCCTGTAAACTTTGTTTATGAGTAATGAAATGGCATCAGAATATTCTTTTCACTTTGAAATCTTCAAATCTGCTCTTTTTTTGCATACTACAATGAAATGAACCCACAGAGAAATTTAATTTCCGTTCCTGGCAGTTTTACTGAATGTCTTTGAGCACTGAAAACCGCATATGCAGCTTGTTCTTTTAGTTGGCCATCAGTCATACAACCTTGTGGTCAGAATTGTACAATAAAGATGATCCTTTTCACATTTTCTTACATTTCCATGCCAACTCCATCTCAGTTAAAGCAAAAAAGAATCAGATTACGTCTTTTCTGAAATTGGGAAACTGCCAATTCATGCATATTACGCTGGTTCCATTGGTAAACAAAAAATTTTTAAGAAAAAAACAACTGTATAGCAGTGTGTATGAGAATAAGTATTCATTGTAATAGAGAGAGAGAGAAGCAGAGAGAGAGAGAGAGAGAGAGAGAGAGAGAGAAAGCAAGTTATAAATGATACAGTGATAGACATTCCTTGTACATTCATGAATCTATTATTGTGATCATAATATCCAGCTTTCAACACCAGCGGATAGTACTAAACTGCCTCTTAGACATGCTATCTTACTCCTCTCATAAACCATCGGAACACACAAGGGATGATGTATCGGTATGAATTATTTAGATTACCCAACTCTGCTTGCAATACTCATGCTGAATTCTGTGATGATATATAACACAACATTCTTTATGGTGTGGGATATCATTGTAATGTAACCCATCCCATCTTTCTATCAATAACCACTTGTTGAAAATTGTAATGATATGACGCCCACCTTGTGTGATACCCTTAATGCATCTTAGAATAATTTGTAAGATACATAAGTAAATAAATGGATTTTCTACTCCGATGACCCGGCTGACACATTTAAAGTAATGAATAGCGGAATGGAATAGCAAGGGAATTGGATCATTGTACTAGTATTGTAGCAGCACCACATGTGGCACAGTTTGTTAATTCTCTGGTTAGGTTTATTAACCCATCGAATACTGAATTATCAAATCCTCATAGGTTTAATACATAGGTCACCCAGTTCCAGTATTCAGTGGGTTAATGAAACCAGACCTTTGATACTATACATGAGGAAATGAGAAAATCAAGAGAAATAAACAATTTTTATTGCAACACTGACTGTCTCTACTAAAACAGTGATGTTCTTCTTCTGAAAGTTTATTTCAAGTCATTTTAAGCATTTTGTATTGTATCATTAGATCCATTAGGTACTGGAACCGGGTCTCATCTGTATTATTAAAGCTTATGGGAGAATTAGAGTTCTGGGCCGGTATTCTGAAAATTGTTTCATCTTCTATCTTATCTTCACTGTGTTAATTGTCATTACAAATTTTAAAGGCAGACTTCTGTTTGGTTTGAACTGGACAAAATTACACCCATGGACCAGCATACAAGACAAAATTGCGCAATGTGAGCTAATGGTTACGCTATTTCCGATTGCTGTGGCAATGAAAATAAGATAAAAGATAAAAAAATTTTCAGAATACTGGCCCAGTAGTCCATGGGCTAAAGATATAAAATTGGAAACAGTGATGTCTATTCAACAAAAAAAAAGAGCCCTGAAATTGAAAAGATAACCCAAAATTCGTTTGAAAACAGCTAGACAAAGACTCTGAATATGTCACTAATATGTTGTATATATTTCAAGGGGTGATAAGAGAAGACAGAGGGTGTTGTATTACCACCTCCCCCCCTTCCCCCCCCCCACACCCCCCACACCCCCCTGTCTCATCATGCTCTGATCATTCAAATGGACATGAGCCTAGCTAGTTGTTGCTTTACATGCACTCCTTATTTTTCTTGGACTAATCCGGGCATGATGATTGCATTAATGCCATCTCATGCACTCCAGGAAAAGTCTTTCTTCTACTATTTCATTGCTTTTTAGTAGCCACATTCCCATTTTCTGTGCCTACGTTCTGATCATTTACAGAGATTGTCCATTGGCATGTAACATAAGAATTTTGCATGAGGGATGTGAAGATGGTTAAAATATATTTGAAGTTTCATTTCATGATAGTGGTGTATATTTTCAGTAAAACTAAAGAATGAAGTACTGTTATGATTATAAAAGGAGGTTTTTGCATAATCCTTCCACAATAATACTGTATTATTGATAGTTGAGCTTAGTGTTGAGTAGAGTTTTGAGTTGAGTATTGAGTTGAATGTTGAGTTGAGTGTTGAGTCTAGTTTTGAATTGAGTATTGAGTTGAGTATTGAGTTGAGTGTTGAGTTGAGTGTTGAGTTGAGTGTTGAGTTGAGTATTGAGTTGAGTATTGAGTTGAGTTTTGAGTTGAGTTGTGCAAAAAGCACTTAACCTTTTATTTGCCAAGGGTGCAAATTTGCCCAGTAACAGGCATGCCACACGTGCCAGTTGGCACAGTAATAGGAAAAATTAGATACCTGCTGTGTAATAGAAATGATCTGCATGATAAACCACTTCCAGTCTTTCATATCGTCCCTGTTTTCATGAAGTGACGGATGAGCGCGCAACTTTAAAAAAGTTAGTTTTGAGTAAATCGCTTTCAAAGTTTCAGACCTCAATCTCAACTTCTTTAATGTATGAAGGGTGAATAAATTTTATATCCTGGTATAGGGCATATTCTGAACAATGTTCATTATCAATCATTTGCATATTCCTTTTATATTTTAGAAGAAAACGAGGTGTAAACACTGCCATCATTTCGTGAAAACAAAAAATTCAAGGTCCCACTGAGATTTTGTTTTCACGCAGTGATGGATCTTATCCGCACGCGTGTTAAACAAATGGGACAAATGTGGCCATTTGACCTAATTGTGCGCGATCACGTATTCAAAGCGAAGACGCGCTCTTTTATTTTTTTCACGAAGTGACGGAACTCAGCTGCACACGTAAAACATACGGGACGCCTGAAAGCCGTCACTTCGTGAAAACAGAAAATCCCTTTAGTAGGTATTTTCTTGTTGAGGTCATTGCCATAGTTACGTAATTAGATATTATTTCGGTCTGAAACTCTGTGAGGTTCAAGATGTTAGTGAAAGATGTCCAAAAATGCAAAAAAAATCAAAATTGAAAAATTTCTGATTTTCCTCGTATCCGTCACTTCGTGAAAACAGGGACAATATGATCCTACAAGTGACAACCTACATGTTGTCACTTGTAGGTACTAATTGTATGCTGGAGACTGTATAATAAACTTGAATACATTGGTAAATCTACCCCATGGAGAAATAAACTGTTCATAGGCATGTTATTTAAGCAACACATAAAGAAGTTAAAGTGATTGATTGGTATGAAACATTAAGTTTGCAATGAACTTTTTGATGATAGCCTTTTGTAAGTTCTAGGTATTTCATAGTTGTTGTTTTTTCCAGAAACATCTTAAGACTTGACTTTTATCTGTGCTATGTAATTGGTTTGTAATGTGCCTATACCTCCAGTCCAATAGTACATTAAACCATGTTGCCTTTGAAGCAAGAGAAACACTCCTATGTTTTTATTGGATATGTTGAATTTGCCCTTTTGTGATTTTGACCTTGAATAGCATGAAGTGTGAATCTCACCTTTATTCAATTAGATATTATTTCACAGCAACTTGTCACTAACTTTGTGAACTCACATATGTTTGTTACTTTGCAGACTTCCAACGAGGTAATGTGAAATTTCTTAACCCCCCCCCCCTTCACACCCATCTAGCCAATGAATATACCAGTAAGCTATTTATTACCCGTATTGAATGAATGGACGTAAGGTAATGTTCATGCTTGTATGTTTCTGCTTCATGGGACTCTATGTAACCTTGATGGCTCATTACTTACACCAAAGGTGAAACAATGTGAAATTTCTCAACCCCCCCTTCACACCCATCTGGCCAATGAATATACCAGTAAGCTATTTATTACCCCTATTGAATGAATGGATATAAGGTAATGTTCACGCTTGTATGTTTCTGCTTCATAGGACTCTATGTAACCTTGATGGCTCATTACTTACACCAAAGGTGTAAATCTGGAATAGAATTAGGGGGATGCATTCACATTTTACTTTTAACCCATTGACCAGTGAAATCTCTATTTCCTATAGACTTAACCTGTTGACTACTGAATTCTCAAAATCCCATAGACTTTCACAGGTTAATACATAGTTCACTGGGTCCTGTAGGCAAGGGGATTGATGTCTTTGATAAACTGTTCTGTAAAGATAGACTGAGGATTCTTTCGCACTTTGGATGATAGTGTAAGTTTTGATCTTGATTGTGGCCTTACATCATAGGAGGTTAGCTTAATTGTAGGAGGTATGGGTGACACTACTGAAATTGTCCAAGATTTGGTTCCTGACCTTAATTTCCCAGAATTTAACCCATGTGTAGTTGCAGTAATCCTAGCATGTAATCCATTTCCGCATTACTGAAATCCTTCAAAATTTTGTTTTTGAACTCCCATTTTAGTGCAACTTGGCTTTAGTTATTCGTGGATACAATCGTGGAAGGAGGAATTCTAGGAGATTTGATGGGATGGGGCAGGAATGTGGAAACTGTTGTAGCCTTGACCTTGAGTGATTGAAAGGGAGGGAGGGAGGGAGAGAGAGAGAGAGAGAGAGAGAGAGAGAGAGTGATGTTCATGCTAGTTTGAATAATGCAAACACATTTGAAAAGGCTTGGAGTAATGTCAGAAAAAATGTAGACTATATAACAACTGCTTCTTTGAACACAAAGATTTCAAGATGCCATACTAGCTTTTTAACTGATGTATGTATGAATATTGGAGAGAAACTAGATATTTTAATGGAAAATGTTTCTTATGATTTCATCTCAGAATGAAGTTAAAACTGTTGTGGAAGAATTTGTTTCATGTGACAATCAGAACGTACACAATTATGCCTAAATCGCCCTTCGTGCTCCCCCACTTGGTGTATACATTGATATGGTATGTTCAGGGCTTTGTCACACAATCGGCAGATAAGCACAAAACAATACGGGCTAATTAGCGGAAGGATTGTTCTGTTCAACGGAAAAGAATCGTGACATTTATTATTTACACGCTTGATTAGATGCATGACAACACTTTAGACACCCTGTATAGATTCATTTAGTAATGCAACACTGTGTCTCTCTCTTGAGAAATACATTGTGGCCAAGGAAAAGTTTGTTTAGCTTAGTTTTAGTTTTAGTTTTAATTTTAGTTTAGTTTTAGTTTATTCATTTTCCACAAATTATTCAAGTACATATCATATATTTACATTCATTTGAGCAGAAAAGAAGTACAATGTATGATTGTAATCATTTGCTTCGCTCATAAAGGGTTAATACCCTTCTTGTATTCAGCTGATGTGCTTTTGAATGGAGTTATAATATTTTGGCTCTTCGCACATCTTCAGTAGATGTGGAAATGTTGCAGTCAGTAAGATTTGCATTTTTCATTAAAAATGTTCTTCATCGATACAGGCAATGTTTTTCATTATCCCTATGTATATGTTTACAATAATTATAAGTAGCCTCCTCACTTCCTGCTCTCCCCTTCACATCCCTTCACACCCCTTCACACCCTGTCACACCCCCTTCACATCCCTCACACCCCTTCACACCCCTTCACACCCCTTCACACCCTGTCACACCCCTTCACATCCCCTCACACCCTGTCACACCCTCATCCCACCCCATCATCACCCCTCACATCTCCTCACACCCCTTCACACCCCCTTCACACCCTGTCACACCCCCTCACACCCCTTCACACCCCTTCACACCCCCTTCACACACTGTCACACACCCCTTCACACCCCTTCACACCCCTTCACACCCCTTCACACCCTGTCACACCCCTTCACATCCCCTCACACCCTGTCACACCTCATCCCACCCCATCCCACCCCCTCACACTCCCTCACACCCCCCTCACACTCCCTCACACCCCCTCACACCCCCTTCACATCCCCTCACACCCCTCTCACACCTCATCCCACCCCATTACAACCCCCTCACACTCCCTCACACCCCCTCACACTCCCTCACACCCCCTCACACCCCCTCACACCTCATCACACCCCTCAAACCCCATCGCAACTCCATCGCAACCCTTTCGCAACCCCCTCAACCCCTCCAAATTCCCAGCACTCCTTTCACCCCAGAATTATCTTTCCCTACAATGTGATTCTGTAGAATCCTGTATCAAGTCCCAGTAGAGCGTGTTGATTTACATGTTGCACGAGTAACATAGTGACAAATGGCTTGCATTCCACTATGTTTTTCCCAACAATTTCTCTTCCTCATTGCTTCCAGCCTCAGCTGATGATACAAACCTGCACCTGCAGAAAACTCCAGAGTGTGCTGTGACAGTAATAGAGGGCTTCTTTTGATATCTTCCCCCGCCCCTTCTCTCTTTCCCGCCCTCTCTCTCTTTCTCTTCCCCTCTGCTGTTGGGTTGTTCCTCATCCATGTGTCTCTTAGGTATTTGATGTGCTTGAAGGGTGTTTATTTATGTGAAGTTAAATGAGAAGAATTGCCAGAAGGGCAATTTGCTGGGATGGTGTCCAAGGTGATAAGATGGATGGATACATTGGGATCAAGGTGAGGAGAGAAAGAAAGAAAGAGAGAAGGAGAGAGAGAGAGAGGAAGAGAGAGGTGGAGATGAAGAAGGGATGAATTTACTAATGTGCCAATTGATGTTAGTGAGTAGAAGTGGCAAAATGAAAAATGGCACTCGGAGAGAAAGAGAGAGAGAAAGAAAAAGAGAGGGAGTGAGAGAGAGGGAGAGAGAGAGATTGAACATAGGGATAATATTTAGCACTGAAGCAAATTAAAAAAGAGAAGAGGGTGATATGAACATCTGTTGAAAAAGCAAGCTATGCTGTGTGAAGATTTAAAACTCAACTATTTTCCACACCATTACTGTGACTTTTGTAGCATGTTGCTTAAATTCACTTAGTTCTCCTTTTGGTCTCTGAATCACTTGACATTTTTGAAAATCAGTGGCATCTCTCTTTTTTTTTTTTTTACAATTTCTTTGTGCAGAGTTTGGATGTACAATGCATTTCACATTTTATGACCTTCATGCCTATTTCAATTACAGAAAACATGAATATTTCGTGGTGTGGAAATTTTTTGCGCATTTCGCATGGCACTACACTTCCACAAAATACCACGCAAAATGTTTTGTTTATTTTTCGAGTGAATACAGTTATTCTAATTGTCCGCAGGAATTAAAAATATGCGATTGTGTTTAACTCGGCTGAGTGCAAAAATCAAATGTGCGAAAATTTCTACTTTTACAGTAGTTGGCAGTTGTTCAAATCCCTGTCAGATTTTGTCATCAAAAGCATACCAATAAAGTCAAACCTGATGCTACTGTTGAGGATGAATGCAAAGAGAAACAAAAAATATCCAGTCTTGCCTGTTTTCTCATCACCTGCTGAATTACAAGGGCGCTGTCCGCTGCATTCTGTGGCCCGGCACGTAGTCACATGGTGTGCTATTAATAACCGCTCTTTACTGTACCCATCTAATCTGTCATGGTTGCCTCTAGCCATCCCAACTTCCGTCCCACTCTTCCCCTTCTCCTCCCCCTTACGTTTTCCTCGGAACCAACCGATTGAGCGACCTGATGGGAAAGGTTTGATGAGAAACGCAAATAATGCGATAATACCTGCCGCGCCAGTGGCGATATCTCATTGGTGTGTCGCATTAGGCTCACATCTTAATGCTGATTTGAGCTGTGACGAGTGCCATGAAACCTCTGGCAAGGCACATTTAAAGACAGCATTCTTCTGCTCTTAGAGCATTCTTCTGTATACTGTTTGACTTTACTTTGGCTTTGTTAATTGGAACATCACTGCTTGATTGTACTCCCAATTTATACTACTTAGGGTTCTGTCTCGAAAGGCAAGTGGCCTATGTGGTTCCCTCCCACATGTTTGGTTTACTGTATTGTTATTTTTCATGTACAGTCAAACCTGCTTTAGCAACCACCTGTCTATAACAATCACCTGTCTATAAAGGCCACATTTTCTGTTTCCCTTGAATGTGATTTCTTATTGGAGCATGTACTAAAGGAAACCTGTCCATAAAGACCACCTGCCTATAAAGACCACTTTTCTTGTCTCCCTTGAGTGGTCTTTATACACAGGTTTCACTGTACATGTGTATATGCCATTGTTTATATTAGACATGTGGAAAAATAAGCTTGATGCTTGAAACTTGATGTTCTACTACTCTCTGAATATGCAGGAGTGTGAATTTTCTCTTCTAGGAAACATCTTCAATAGTGATCACTTCATTATGGACTAGAAACCCATGCTCAACGTAGTGAAACTTTTAAGAGAGTCTTTCAAACCACTGCTATGTAGTGGATTCAAATAGAAAATGCAGTCATCCCTGCTACAGGGATTGATACTTACAGTTGCCCAGAACACACAACCCTTACCCCTCAAATTATCAGGTGCAGTCCCCCAAAGTGGAACATCTTCAGCACAGAGCCGAGAATTTCGATTCAGATCCCTAAACCAAAAACAGGTTAGTGTGGAGCCCCACCTGCTGCGACTCCTAAGATATAAATTCCATTGCATTAAAGTAGCAGTGCTAGGTTTAAACAAATGTATGGAAATTTGGGAATATTTTGGAATTAGATGCCTGTGGACATCTGCAAACTTCTCTTGTGAATATCACATTAAGGAGATTTGTTTCTCTAGGACAGAATCTGTTATAATTTCTCAAAAACATCATATTTTGTTGATAATTTGGCTCAAAATATCTGCTTCAAGCTGGATAAAGGGCTTAATGTTTTCAGTGTTGAAAAACACTTGCCTTGTAAATGGAATATGTAGCACTGAAATTGTTCCATGGCTTGAAATGGATGGAATCTATTACCAGAAACCATCTCTGCATGATTTGGTCTGCCTATGACAAGTTTGAGCTCCCTAAGTGCTCCCAGACTTCCAGCCATTTGCCGATTCTCATTTAGCAGAACTGGTTCATGTAATGGAGGCTAAATTCCACCCAATTGACAGGTAACAAACTCATTTAGGGCGGCTCGTCTCTGTTCTGAGGTATATACCAATGCCATTTCCGAGTTATTCACTATTCTTTGAGAGAGGTTGGATTGGACTCTCATTGCAGTATATTCGTCTTGAAGCACCTTTGCAATATCCTCATGTATGCTTGGTTGAAGGCACAAAATTGTTGCATGCGAAAAGCACAAATAGATATTCACATTTTGTATTTTCTCTTAACTTGTGTGAAATATCCCTTTGGTGTACATAATTAAGAAAGATTTGTTTTTTAAGGTGGCTCTGAAATACTTTTGGAGGGCAATTTTGGACTTAAGACACTTTGACCGATTCATCATTTTCAGATTAAGTAAATGGAAAATTGAGTATGTCTCCACCATGTTTGTATTGACTGTTCTGTTTTCTAGTAATTTCATGGCCAAATGGAATTCCATTGATATGACTTCTAATTTTTGTCTCATTTTGGTATCAGTACGTATGATGAGTTACTATATTCACCGTTTGATTTCCTGATTTTTGCTAGCTTCTTGCTGTTCTATGTAAAATTGAAAGTAACCTCAGTTTACCTTGCATGAAATGTGACTTTTCCTCGATGATTGTGGCTTTTCTTGCATCATTGTATAAGGTTACAAGTGTTTTGTTAGATACTGCTTTTCTCTCTTCCTTCCCCCCATCATCAAAGCTCTCACTGCGTGAAGGATCACAAGAGAAACCCATGAGATCAGTGTTTGGCTGAGTTGCCCGTTTGGTCAAGAACCTCAAACTGTAATGGATTCTTGCCCGATCAGTATCAGTCCCGTTGAGGCTTTTCTTACCCCTGGTCGTCTTGAATGACGGCCATAATGAGATTATGTCACCGGACTAAGTTTACTGTCCTGGTGTTGTCAGGAAGGGAAGAATCACTTAAAGGAACAGTCAAGCTGCTTAACCCATTCGTGACAGAGGGTCCACATTTTGTGGTTTGGCCTAATATCTTTTGATGCAGAGCCCTAAAAATCATACCAAATACATGAGCAGAAAGAGCAAAAAATTCTACACAAACTGTGCCCATTTTGGTTGCGTCAATATTTGTTGTTTGATGCTGAAATTTTTTTAAAGGAAAAATAAACATTAAAATCCTTAAATTGACAATGTGATAGAAAGTTTAAAATCACCGTTTTCCCCTGCAAATTGGCAACTTTTTTACTTCTTATCATAATTTCTGTCAATTCATATTTATTTCAGATACATGACGTTTTATAAGAAAAATGTAGCAATAAAATAAAAATGTTGGTGTTGCCAATTTGAAGAATAAAAGCTGATCAAATTAGGCTTTAAATAATTCCTGTCACGAATGGGTCAAAGGGTTGGTTACACCTCACTGATAATGCTATAGGTACACCATAGTAGAATCATGTACATGCAGTATTTCATCTGTAGGGCATACCTTTAATTGAAAATGAAGTTATAATTGTCAGCAAGGTTTGGCTAGCCCTCACGTTTACCATGCTGATGTTGTCAGGAAAAGGGAGAATCACTTAAAGGGACATTTGTAGTGTTATCAGGGTAGGATGAACTACTTAAATGGACAGTCAGGAAACTCAAGTTAACTGTTCGAGTGTTGTTAGAGCAGATAATCATTTAAAAGGCCAGTTGATTACACAACTTAAATTAACTGTTCCAGTGTTTTCAGAGCAGAAAGAATCACTTAAAAGGACAGCCGGGCAACTTAAGTCAACTGTTCCAGTTTTGTCATAGCAGAGAGAATCACTCAAAAGGACAGTTAGGCAACTTAAGTCAACTGTTCCAGCATTATCAAAGCAGAGAGAATGACTGAGCTACATCCCCTTTAGTGCAATATATGTCATAAAAAAGATGGTGAATACTATAGTTGGCAGTTGATTTTTTTCTTTTTTGATAAATTTTAGAAGCCATTAATATGAAATATGTCAAAATGATATTTCCTGTTGACCTGGTATTATAAATTGTAATTAACCTTTATTTCATTTGTCTCTTTTTCTATTTTATATTATTCTGGACCCTGGATTTGCTTCTGGTGTATTTTTCCATACCAGGTAAGTGAAATAGTAGCTGTAATTACATGTATATTGGAAGAAAAATATATTCAGCAATAGTGTGAGTTGAAGATAGAAATGCGAACAGGTATTACATCGCCAGAACTGGTGACTTGTGAGTTCCATGTTCAGTAGCAACCTCAATACGGGCGCATATATATTTACATATATATGTAAGAGCTGCGCAATATTTTTTTTTTTCAAAGGGGACCCAGATTGAAACTGCAGGGCCTTTATACATTGAACCCTATGTTGAAATATTAAAAAAAAAAAATTGGGGGGGGGGGAGGGGAGGGTCTAGACTAAAACTTTTGATTCCAAAGTGCCCCTGGGGCCTGCTGGTGTTGACCCCTGATTTACATTACATGTTACCTTCAGTGAAGAGAGAAATAAAGGCAAAATACTATTTCAAACAAGAAAAAGTGAACTAAGATAGAGATAGGAGAAGAGAGAGAGAGAGAGAGAGAGAGAGAGAGAGACGGGGGGGGGGGGGGGAGGAATGAGACTGCATGTTGAGGAAATTTAGAAGCACATACTGCACACATGGAAGAGGTGAAGGGTCCATAATACTATATGAACATTCATCTTACTCTATACATGAGAAGCATTGATGAGAACCACATCCTCTTCTCAAAAGGAGAAGATGATGATGATGATGGATAGATAAAGTGAGATGAGTCTTATAAAGGAGCTGGAGTTCCAGGAGGAGGTGAAGGATGATTTGTGAGCTTTCTCAGCCTTTGAATGTCAGTTTGAAAGAATCCTAGTAGAAATGTTTCCTTAAAAGGATTACTCCTCAATGCTTTCATGTTCAAGATATGACATGAAACAGCTTGAGTGTTCAGCCGAACATTTTCTTGTAGTCCCATATACCCATTTCTTTGTTCAGTGCATGTGCTGTAAAACAAGATCGAGTTGATTTCTTATCATTATGATGATTTTGAAACCTGAGGGGACATGTATACAACAATTTTGATTTGATAAGCAATCAACCTCTCCCAATAGCTTGGAAAACAGTTTCTGTCACATGGAAATTGCATGAACAAATCTCATGTTTATCTTTAAGAGAACCTTTTGCTGAGCCCCTTCTGTAATCTGTCGCTGGCTGGCCAGCGGTGTTGCTTTCACGCCCTGCTGCACCGCATGTGCATGGCTGCGCAATAGCCACGTGGACGGAGCTGACAAACGATTTAAATAAACATGTCAATGCCTGACTTAGTCGCGTGAAAGCGGGTGTAGGTACTTCACGCTATGATGGATGTGCAGAGCATTGACTCATAATTTTTACAGAATAATGGCATCTATTTTTCACCAGCCAAGGATGAAATCCCCCATGTTGAATTGACCTATGGTATTTCCAATGACCGGTTGTACCCCCTCAGTGGTCAAGTTCTTCTATCATTGGTCGACCCTCACCTATTTGTCAAAGTGGGTTGTGTCATTCAACAAGCCAGGCAAAGATGAATCATGAAACTGCCACCATCCAAGATAGGATTTCTGAAAGGCTATTTTCTCTTTGAAATACTGTGGAGGATGAAACAGCACTATCACAATGTAACAGTTATTAATTCTGGTGATGTCGCAAATATAGAGTGTGATAGATGCTGCTTATCACATATTATGTGTATCATTTGTATAACGATTTGGAATCTCTTATATACCCTAATTACCAACAACAAGAATAACAGAATAGCAAAAAAAAACAAACAAAAAACAAACAAACAAAAAGAATTCATTAAAAACAAAGTAGCAACAGCAACAATTAGAATAGTGCTGCATTAAATCATTGGTATACCCTAATTACCCCCACCAAGAACAACAGAATAGCTAAAAAAAAATAAAAAAAAAATCATTAAAAACAATGTAGGAACAGCAACAATTAGAATAGTGCTGCATCAAATCATTGGTTGGATAATGCTTAAGAACAAGACAGTAATTTAAATGATTTTTCTTCCTTATTTCTATGAAAGAAAGCAAAACAATCCAAGAACACGTTGCTTTTTCTCACGTTTGATCATATTTTCTCACAGTGATAATCCACATTGTCATCATGGCAAAGCTTTTAAGTGATGGAAATTACCCCAAAATTTAATTAAATCTGGAGTACAACATTTATGGCCAGTGCATCAATTTACCTAGAAGTGACAGTCTTAAGAGTGTCCAATGATTTAACATTGCACACAACCCCTCTTTCACACAAGCAAAACTATGCATTGTTTTGTTTTGAAATCCTGATGATTATACATCAAGGCACAAGCTATGCACTTTTACTTGTCCGATCACTATATGAGATGCTGTAAAGTAGAGAATGTTTTTGCATTATTTGGAAGAAATAGTAAAGGATGAATGGGACTCTCTGGCTCATGGCAATATCTTATTGAAGGAAAACTATGTACATGTAACTGCTATCCCCCAAACTAGTTTCCTTGCATTGTTCTTTCACAAAATTCTTACCCCGTGTGTATGTTTCTGTCAATATACAGTGGTTGTTTCCACAACATTTATCTTTACCAAGTTTGTATAAATTTTGTCTCATGTGAAAGGGACTTCAAAATTTACACTCCAAGACAATCACAGTTCACATAGAACATAGAATTGATGATTTAATTATGTTTGAACAATATTTATTTTTACCAAGTTTCTATAAATTTTGTCTCATGTGAAAGGGCCTTCATGACTTGCACTCCAAGACAGTCACTGTTCACATGGAACATAGAATTGATGATTTAATTATGTTGAAATTGCAGACCTCTTGACTCTGTCACGGACGGCTGCTAGTCTCAGTGTAGTGTATCATCTCCAATCATTATTCACCGGTATCTTTGCCATCAGAAGCTTGCCAACGAGATTCAATCATCAGTAGGAGAGGATAGTGGCGATAGCTGAAGATAACCTTTCACAGTCAATGGGAGAAGTTACAAGATTTATGTCAGATGTCTTTCAATTTCATGATGGCTTTGAGATTGTTTTGATTATCTGTTAAGAGCCAGAAGACAGTTAAAGTATACCAATCACCAAAAGACATTTTCTCTATATGTGCTTTCACACCTAACCGATCAGGAAAAATACCTGGTATTTTGCCAGTGTGAATTAAAACTACTCGTATTATCCCCAAAGAAAAATACCTGTAATTGTACTTTCTCAAATTATGCATACTTTCACCAAGGTCACAGGGATATTTGCAATGTGAAAGCAAATTGCGAGAACTTCTATCCCATCAAACACTAGCGCATGAACCGTAATGCACATGCTCCTAACTACGAGAACTCTCCCGTAGAGGTCTGGTTCGGGAGGTGTGAATGCGCAAAATAATTATCAGGTATTTTGGGGCCTGAAAAGTTTCTCGTAATTTACAGGTATTTTTCGTGATCGGGTAGGTGTGAAAGCACCTTATATGTCAGGAGTTCTGTATCACTATACATGTACTTTATTAAAAAACCATGAGCTTTTTTTTGGGGGGGGGGGGGGTAGTGGCAGAGGAAGGGGAGGTTATTTCACACGTACACAGTAAAAACACTGTTTAAAAGGTTGTTTAAAACTACTACAACCTGTTTAATATTTAAACAAATTGCTTACAATATGAACTGTACTGTACAATGGGTTGTTCCATTCATATTGTAAACAACTGTGTGCATTTTTAAACAGCGTTTTCTCTGTGTAATAGCTGTACACACATAATGACTTTTTCAGGTAATTGGTACACTGTCACTCTGTATTTAGTGCCATTCTGGTTCTCCACATAAAACATGGAGATGATATTCATGATTTTATCATGCCGGGTTCATTTTACTTGTCATCACGTTTGATATTCAGGGAGATTGTGAACAGTGGATATATTGTCTGTTTGGAGCCAAAAGTTTGTATAAAATGATATGAGTTAACGCCCTTCTGGCTCTGAACAGACGATATCATCCGCTAAGAGACAGAAAGTTATTAACCTACTGGATATGATTTGATTTCAATTTAACACACAATTTCCATAGACTCTAAGCTCAAGTTATCTCAGGCTTATTATATGAAGGGTTAAATGGTATTATTTTACATAGAGTAAGTGCACCTTGTGCTCATGTGCAAGTGGTATGTATATGCATGTATCTGAACTGTAGAATGACATATAATGTGCAGTGACCATTCCTTGCATGACAACATTAATTTCTGCTTTGAAGGATTTGTAAGCTCCAAATTGCTACTTTTAATCATAATGAAAAATGACTGCCATGATATTGATGTTAATACCTGTGTAATCATATCATATCACACATTCTGTACCTCTCTTCTGACTAAAACACTAAAACATGTTCAAGACTTAAGGTATCCTCCCCCATATTCTGATATCTTGGCTAAGGCTTTCCGGCCATGGCAACAACATATTATTATACGTGGCTTCAATCCATTAAGTGCTGCATAATAGTCTAAATAGTTTGTCACAAGGGGCTTTCTTAAAGAAAAACATTCATAAATCTAAAAACATGAGTTTGTTGTAATTGGTCTAAAAGCCCAAAGTAAAATCTCTGCTCTGTAAAAAATGATGGATAAAAATTGCCCAACATGAGGGGCAGTCATTTGACTGCACAGCTTATGTTCAAGTTTATGCTAACCTTTGGAAATATTATACCTAATCAAGAATACTCTTCACTATGATTTGAGCAAAAAACCAGGCCCAGAGAGCTCCATTTTGTATGTAAGCCAAGTATTTCTGACCTTGAGACATTATTCAAATCTGTATTCTCTTCAACACACATCTCATGGAATATTCCCCATGCTGCTACCATGTAACAACAACCAGCATGCCATGTTTGCTCAAGAAATTCATCAAGACGTAAAACGACTAAAGTCACGACCCTCGCGGGATCGTAATTTGTTCAGCTTTTGTGGCGGCGTTGTCGTGCGCCCCATGCATACCGAACGATAACCAATCATAAATGCTTCATTAGTGCATTACTTTTGGATGGGAAAGGGCGATATGTTTGCAAAGTTGAGCACAGTGGATTCTTTTTGAAAAGGATGGTTGCTTCACTTGCGTGAGTTTGCAGAATGTAATGCGCTTAGGCATGTGCATGTGTGTATGTAATTTAAAGGAGCTGGACTGTTTGATTCTTCCTCATTGTGCTACTTTGATGTAAATATTCTTCGTTATCATGTTGGTTACAAACAAAAAAGGTCAGCCATAACTTTCTATGAGCAGAAGTTTATCATATTGAGAGTTAAAATTATTTGATAAAATTGATAATGATAATTTTAAAAACCCCCAAAATTTACTTCATATAATTAAAAATGAGGTGATGTGAACTCACATTGATTTTTTGAAAATGTTAAGGTATGACAGAAAATTATGAATTTTATTTATGGGGTTGTCCAGAGCATAAGTATGTGCCAGTGTGCCTTTTAGAGATACAGAGAAGATGAAAATGTAAGTGAATCTGCCGTAGTCTTATGTTTTTATTATTAATTATTTGTCACTGATCCTCTACATTCAAATTTGAATACAGATAGGATCATATTTGTAGAATGTATGTCGGAAAAACATTTTTG
The DNA here is from genome assembly GCA_029962745.1 of Echinometra lucunter. Taxonomy (NCBI): domain Eukaryota; kingdom Metazoa; phylum Echinodermata; class Echinoidea; order Camarodonta; family Echinometridae; genus Echinometra; species Echinometra lucunter. The sequence goes on along the minus strand of CM057160.1, from coordinate 3,695,178 downwards.
AAATTCAGTGAAAGCACTACACATGTTTCAAGTTTGTACACAATTACAAAGCCTTCTGTCCACTGTAAGGCTACTGTTATTCGAGTCTGTCACACTTCTGAAAGAGAAAGTGAGAAAGAGAGAGGAAAAAAAAAAGAATGAAATAAAAGAAAGGAAAGAAATGTAATGTGATCCGATTGCACAATTTATGAGGACATGTTCTAGTTATAGACAAAGTTGAGGCTTTCTCTTGACAAATTCAAGTGTTATCTGTTTGTGTAATATGAGTTCCAGCAACAATTCATTGGAATAGGTTCATTGGCTTGTGAAAGATTCCCATGTGGTCAAATATTTTTCACCTTTCCATTTGGCAAAAAAATGTGGAGACATGATTGATATAAGGATACAGAAAGGGAATGGGATAAACAAAAGATTATGGATGAAGGTGACCTTGATGAGAAATTGATCTTAAAGTTATGCTAATGGTCACTATGAAGATTCCGAGAATACTTGTAGGCCAAATCGGGATTCAATTTAAATACTATTTCTGGAAAGTGACATTGTGTATCTGCTTTTGCTCTTATATACTTGGCATTCTTTTTTTAACATGACAATATTGTCTATTGAGAAACTGAAGAGCATGAACTCTGTATTAACCAGGCCCCAAAGCTCTGCCATTTTGTCCAGATCCATTAGAAGGCCGACCTAAGCATCCATCAATATTCATGATCAAAAATGAATGATTCATTTTGTAAGATGCTTCCAACTAGTAGCATTTGTTTGTATGCGTTTTGAAACATTACACGCATCAGCTTACTGCATGCGCAGTTAATGCACAATAAATGCGCAACAAATGCGCCTTAAATCAAAGTGTCATAATAAAACTGATACGTACAGTAGATATGTGTGATGCAACAGTGTTATCGATATCATGGCGATAACAGGTGCTTATCGGCCCCTTCAAATGATCTGAAAGAGGCGGGGCTTAATGCCATTCGCGTAATGATATCCGTGTGTGCTGCTTTTCGTCTTAGTAAATTTATTATATGTCTATGGTATTAACCTGTCATGAACTGGAACCGTGTTGTTCCTGCACATAACATGGATATAGTAAGAATTTAGTAGTCAACAAGTTTAAGCATATGAGTTAAGCCCTTCTGTTTATCAACCGACCATATGATAGTGTACATTACAGTTTTTGATTATTCTAACATTTTGGTTGTTATGTTTGGGTTGTTATATGACCCCCATCCCCCCATTAAGATTGTGTGTAACAGAAGTTTAAGCGGAGAAGTTTGTGGGCTCTTCTGCCTGTTTTCGTTGCTTCCTCGTGTATGTGAATCGTCAAAAATAAAATCCAAATTTGAATCGTGATTAGAATCGGGATCCAAATTTCGATTTTTCCTGTCGTGTGCATGGTAGCAGTAAAACTGAAATTTGGATCGCGATTTGAGTCGCGATTCAAATTTCAATTCCTCTTGTGTGTGAATGCACCTAGAGAGTGAGATAAAGAGAAATGAATGCTGAGTGATAATTTTTTTTGGGGGGGGGGGAGGGAAAGAGGGGAGCCTGAAGTGAGAAGGAAATGAAATTGGGACATAGATGGAATAGGATACAAGTTCTTTAAAGTGCCTAAGAAAGTGGCAGGTTTAGGTTTGCGAAACAAGAATCTGTACCAAGGAAATAGTGTTTTGAAAAGCCATGTACTGGTTTTTCCTTAATTTTTGCCCTGAAAAAAAAAAAGCTTGCATAATCATACTGCTTCTCCAGGAGATGCATATCTCTGCAATTGTGCTATATGATCCTGTTCACATGACCTCTCTCAAGTATCAAAATGATGAAGTGTAAGCCAGGAAATATCCAGTCCTAGTTTGATTCCATTATGTGATGACAATGTCATCACTCTCTTCCAGTAAGGCATGGATTCAGTCCTAGCAGGAGAGAAGCAAGGAGAAAAGAAAAAGGGAGCGAAGTGAAATAGGGTGAATGTATCAAGGGATGGCATGATAGGAAGAAATTAAATTCAGATGAGACCCGCATGTATAGAGGAGGAAGA
>CM057160.1:3667072-3692643 GCA_029962745.1 Echinometra lucunter | reverse complement strand
AGAGTGAGACAGGTTTATTGTGACAGAGATACAAATAATGAAAGAGAGGCAGATAAGAAAGAGAAACAGAGAAACAGATATTGAAAGAGACAAAGTAAAAAAAGGGTCGAGAGGAAAGAGAGAGAGAGAGAGAGAGAGAGAGAGAGAGGGAGAGGGGCAAAGCAAAAAAGAGTTGAGAGAAGGGGGAATTCTAGAGAGTATACATAAATGTAGGAAGAGAGATAAAGAGAGGATTTAAGTGTGGGTGGAACAAACATGAGGAAGAGTAAAAGAGAGGAAGAGAGAGAGAGAGAGAGGAGGGAGATGTATGAGATGAGAGATGGAGAGAGTGTGGGGATCAAGCCGAAAGCTAAAGTCACATGATGATGGAGGAGTAGAACGATGTGGCACTTCCGTTTCGCACGATGTTTCCTTGTCATACTAAGCGAGCCCTGAGGGCGGGCGTCGCAACTAGCGCTTTTTCATCTATCTCTCTCTGGGACAGTACACCTGTGTTTTGATAGCCATTCCTTTGTTGTCTTTGGTTTCCTGTTGCCCATGACCTTTCTCGCGTAAAACACTGTGGCGGTGACTTTCAACAAAGCAGCAACGGCTTGAATCTAAGTTTTATGCCCGATTATTTTGTAATAAACTTGCATAACTTGTGGAGCCATTTGTTAAACACTCACCATATGTAAAGACATCACAGTCTAAGGCCTCTCCAGGGCATTGTGAAAATCTGATTGATATCGTAAGATATGATCTTTACATTCATACCTGTCAGAAGAGAAGTCCTAAATTAAAAAAAGTGCAGGTGAAAGAACATGAATTGAGTGAGTCTTTCTGTTTTGTTTATGAGTAAAAAAAAGTTACACTACACTTTACCCATATTACCCATATGAGCTCAATAATATCTATCACCATTGTTTCTATTCTGCTACTAGAAGTCTAAAAGAATTGTGTGTGATGAAGATCTTTATTTCATCAACCATATTGCAGAGAAACAACATAAAACCTTGCCTGTGGGGCCACAGTGTTTGTTGTATTTGTTTCCTGTCATCTGAGACCTCTAGTGTTGAAAACAGAGTAACAATATCAATTACATTATGAAACCATGCACTGCTTTACACATGGAAATGGTGTAAAAAAAACTTTTAAAAAAATTATGCTACTGCCAGTGATAGTAGTATTGAAATCTACTGAATCAATATGAAGGTTGCATAATTGGAATGCACAAGTCATCATTTTCACAAGGTAGAGACTATGCAAGCCAGTAGTATTATCTACAGTAGATATTGATATAGTTCAGTTATATTTGAACTCTATTTGGAAACTGGGATAAAATCTTTATTCAATCTGTTATTTATTTTTGTTTTATTCTAAAACACTCTTTTAACCCATAGCAGTACAGAGCTTTCTTGAGGTGAAAATTAATCATCTTCAGTCCTCAAATTGGCGACAAAAATTTCGATGCTTACGTAGCTTGAAAAAAATAAATATGGATATAACATGAACCAAAATGAATTATAATTGTAAAATTTAATCGGAAATTGCCAATTTGAACACAGCAATAGTGATTATGTATTTTTCACTGCGTTGCCAATTTAAAGAATTTAATGATTAGTTACAATTAAACTGCTCTAATATCGAGAATGCCACACCATACAGCGTTGGGAATGGGCTCAAATTGTTCAGTGCATGTTTCTTTTTCTGCTCATGCATGATATGTTCTGCCCAACATTCTGGATCAACAGATACTGCAAAAACATCTCCTAAAGGAGACGCTGTACCTCTATGGGTTAAAATCCAAAATTCAAATCATTGGGAAGTAAAATGAGATGTTTTCTCTTTACCCATTACAGATTATTTGGACTAAATCATCCATCTAACATATTTAAAGCAGGTCAGATACTAATAAAAATCCCTTCTTGCAAAAGACTCAAAAGACTTTCAGACTTGCTTATAAATTACTTGATTTTCTGCTTACATAGCAGTGGACTGTAAGTAATAAAAGAAAATACACAAGTAATGGATTGCTTTCAATATGAAACGGAAAAGGTATAGGCTGTCATGAAAACTGTCTTTTCTCTGTATTTCTTCATCTTACCTAGAAGTGATAACTCTATTATCGTTAATCATATTTTGCAGAAATGCAATATTCCTAATGACCATTTGATCAGTTTGATGGAGGCAGAAGACCTCATCCATTTTGTAGATGAAATGTAATTTTTGTAATGTACATTTTATGTACTCTTATTTCTGTGGAGTCAAATTTGACTCAGAATGGCGTCAGCTGGGAGTCAACTCTATTCTGAGTTAAAGTGACTCGGATTCTGAATTAATTTGACTCAGAATGATGTGGCATGAACTGAGAATTGACTAAATTCGAGTCAAAGTAACTCCATTCTGAGTCAAATTAATTCGGAATCTGAGTCACTTTAACTCGGAATAGAGTTTACTCCCAGCTGACAGCATTCCGAGTCAAATTTGACACCGCAGAAATAAGAGTATGTGTGCAGTCAGATTGAGACCAGTCGACGCATTGCTCAGTAAACACTGGACCCTTTGGCATTTTATATTTAACCCATAGCAGTGCATAGCTTTCTTGAGGTCTAAATTAATCATCTTCAGTCCTCAAATTGGCAATTCAAATTATTTTTTTCCACATTTACATAGCTTGAAAAAAAATAAATATGGATACAACATAACCAAAATGAAATATAATTGTAAATTGAATCAGAAATTGCCAATTTGAACACAGAAATAGTGATTATATGTTATTCACTGCATTGCCAATTTAAAGAGTTTAATGATTAGTTACAATTAAAGTGCTCTAATTCAAGAACGCCGCACCATACAGCGATGGAAATGGGCTCAAATTTGTCAGTGCATTTTTCTCTTTCTGCTCATGTATAATATGTACTGCCTAACATTCTGAACCAACAGATACTGCAAAAGCGTCTCCTAAAGGTGACACTGTACCTCTATGGGTTAAAATGTATGGCTGCACAGAGGTGGAGAGAGGTGGAGAGAGAAGGAGAGAGAGAAAGAGAAAAAGAGAAGCAAGATAGAAGGGGATGAGGGAGAAAGAGAAGTAGACATAGAAAGGGAGAGAGGGGAAAGGAGGGGTGGGGAGGAGGGAAGGAGGAAGAGAGAGAGAGAGAGAGAGAGAGAGAGAGGGAAAGAGCCACAGAGGGATACTTGTTGAAAATAATGGTGGTTATTTTATCTGACTGCTAAGAAAGCATGTGTATGCTTGTTATTAAGCGCCCAAGGGACCGACGGCTTTAAGTCCCCTCCAAAGGACTTGCAGTATCGATATATGGATCGAGATAAAGAAAATAAAGAAAGAGGAAAAGAAAGACATTTTTCAAATATCAATATCCCCAGTTAGAACTATCCATCAACTTCACACCCATTTCCTACTTTGGTTTTGAAAGCACTCCGTCTGAAAGCCCATGTTCCGTCTAGCTATGTAATAACGACAAACATTCTGAATAGTTTCCCCAGAGGTGTTCTGTGACAAATGTTTCCGAACAGCTTTTTTGAAGCTAGCATCCAGTGAGTAAGGCCTTGGTCAGGGTCGATCGATAATGTTAAAGATAAAGAGATATTCCATTTTCAAGTTTCAATTTTCAGTTTTCAGTTTTCAGTTTTCAGAGTTACACTTTATTATTTCATTGGGCAGAAATCCTGGAGGATGGGGGGATGATCCCCCCCCCCCCCTCACCATGATGTTGGGGTCCCAAAAGAGGACCCTCTTTTTTTTTTAAAGTCTTGGCAATCCTGTTTACCCCCTTGTAATTTTTGGCAAAAATGAAATTAAGGAGTAAATAAGAGGCTCGTGAGGAAGGTGATGACCTTTTCTTTCTTAGTACTTGTCAGAGAATTTTAGGGTAGAAACAGACACCCCAAAATCCGGAGACCCTCTTTTTTTCTCCTTCTTTTGCTTGCTTGTCCCCCCCCCCCCCCCACCTTCCTGGATAGATGTCCGCTTGTGTATTATTTGATGTGTACATAAGGTTATGCTTGTCTCTGTTAGCTGTAGAGCAGCTCTGGGGCATACCTTTAACCCATTCGTGACAGAGGTCCACATTTTGTGGTTTGGCCTAATATCTTTTGATGCAAAGCCCTAAAAATTATACCAAATACATGAGCAGGGAGAGCAAAAAATTCTACACAAACTGTGCCCATCTTGGTTGCATCAATATTCGTTGTTTGATGCTGAAAATTTTTAAAAGGAAAATAAGCATTAAAATCCTTAAATTGGCAATGTGATAGAAGGTTTAAAATCACTGTTTTCCCCTGCAAATTGGCAACTTTTTGACTTCTCATCATAATTTCTGTCAATTTATATTCATTTCAGATACATGACGTTTTATAAGAAAAATGTAGCACTAAAATAAAAATGTTGGTGTTGCCAATTTGAAGAATAAAAGCTGATCAAATTAGGCTTCAAATAATTCCTGTCACGAATGGGTTAATGAAAAACCATTTTTACTTATCATTGTTGCTCAACTGTGTCTGAGGCCTATACTCTTAGAAGAAGGTGCCATTTAGAACCCTTTTTGTCCTGTATGGGGTTCCGGAAAGGGTTCTTTATATTTTCAAGAACTCCAAAAGGTTCCATGTACAACCAATAATAGTTCTAAACAGGGAAAAAAATACATGGGGGCTCGGGGCAAATTTGCCCCCGAAATGCCAAAAAGAGCCCTGGAAAACTAAAAAAGAGCCCCTGAAGTTCTCATAGGCTCCAATGTAAACTGCAATTAAATGTAGAAAATTTGGGCGAGTGAGCTCAAAAAGTAGCCCTGGAAAAAAATAATTAATTTTTTCCCTGGTTCTAAAGGGGTCTATAGAACCCTTCAGAGAACCTTTAATGGTTCTTCAAAGAACCTTTCAAGGTTCCAAATGTGGGACAAGAAAAGTTCTAATTAGCACCATTTTTTCAAAGAGTGTAAAGTAGTATAACTGTTGCCTGCCATATACTAGGATATGAAAATACCAAAAGGAACAGAGCTTGATTTTGGACGATATAATAGATGTATGCAAATCACCATCTACGTCAAATCATAAATCTATGATGTACAACCTGAGGGTTTGTAGGATGAAAGAAGTTGTTCAGCTGATTGCACAATACCCCAATGACCATGGGTTATGAATAGCTTAATCTCCTGAGAGTTCTGAGTGAAGGAAATGTTTATCTTGAAAAGCAAAATTCTCGTAATGGTGCAGTAGAAAGGATCTGAATGAATGGATGAATGAATGAATGAGGTAAATGCCCTTTGAAAAAACCAGAGAAATGAACTATAATGTCCTTCGGGAAAAGAAATGAGGCATGATTTCATATACAAAACTTGGATGAATGAAAGCAGCGTGACGTATACATGACCCAAAAGAACGAATACACATTTTGACTATCAATGGTTTAACAGCTTGGGGCTGCTGTGTTTTAAGTGAGATTTCTCGCCCTTGGTTTTATTTGAAACACACATTATTGCAAGAATATAACCACTGAAAGGACACAGCCACAATCTCTCATCATCATCAGTATACATGACTCGTGGCAGCACTTTGAGTGATTGATAGTGCGTATGTAGTGAAAGAACAGGCAGGTGGGGGTAATGACTTGATTTGTACTTCTCTTGCTTGGGGTTGTTTTCAGCAAACAACGTGCAATGTTTTGTATACCTTTTGTGCCTGTGAGATCATTTCCTCTTACATGTATTATTCAGTCAAGTTTAATGCATCGAAGCGACCTTCAGAGGTATTATTTCACATTCTGAATTTTGTAGAAACAAAACAAACAAATCAAAAACAAAAAACACTTTGTATAATGATTTGAATGGGAATTTAAGTAACTGCATCGCTCAATGTAGCCCTTATGTTTGTAACCACACTGGAATTTTCTGCAAGATGCAGGTCAGATTTTAAAGTTGAATAGAATGAATTTTGGCACGGAAAGAGAGAGAGAGAGAGAGAGAGAAGGGGGAGTGAGAGACAGACACCTCCTCTTCAAAAACAGAAAGATTGTTTAGGATTGAGTAATAAATGGATTTTTTTGTTGATTTTTTGATACATCACTTTATTGAAAACAATAAAGGAACAGAGTTTGACATAAAAAAAGCACATAAACAAACAGATTACAATAAAAGCCCAGGACTTGGCCAGATTACTGACCTATGCAGGGCAGATAACATGAAGAGTAACAAATATTGGGAATTAATTTTAAAAAAAGAAAAAGATATATGATTTCACACTTATTTGAAGGAAAAAAAATGATGACAATGTTCCTCACCAAAATGTGAAAGATAATGTTTGAGTAATTGGAGTTGATGTATTAACAGTATGTGAAAGAAGGCATTTTGCTGGGGAAAATGTGAATTTTGCCTTTAAAGGTAATGATCGCTGCTATTAATCTTATCACTTTCGTGGGTGACTCACAAAACCTGTGCATAAGAGAATGAGAGAGATGAGAGTTCTTTCTCTTCAAAGCATGTTAGATTAATAGTCTTGGAAGTTCAGATGCAGATTCTCTCAAATCGCTTGTTTTATTGGTGGTGCTCATCATCACAGTGGACGGAATTTGTATTTGGAAGTAGTGCCAGCAATGATGATAGTAGTTATTATGATTTAAGTTTAATATAATTACTCATGCATCACAATGAAAATAAAGCAACCCACAAACACACAGATATTGTATGACATTGTACATGAAATACCTCCCCCAAAAAGAAACAACAACAACAAACAAACAAACCAACAAGCCAGCCAGAAACAATGGATGAAAGTATACCAATAGAAAAACACAGGGCTTGTATTGTAAAATAGGAGACACTTTTAGAAGTTCAATATATAATAAAATAACAAAATTAAATAGTGGAGACCATAAAAATACACAGATACAAGCACTAACTGCAGACAACCCCCTTCCCGATCAGACATAATGACTAGTATCATTTCATTTAACTGCTGGAGTGCATGTTGTACTTATGTACATACAAAATACTGTTTTTACTTTTCATTTGGAGACATTGAAGGAGACCGTGTTCTTAATAGAATAATAAATTACATTAAAAGTCTTAGATCCACTGCAGCAAAGTGACTTCACATCTAAAGAATTGTGAGCTTGCGATGATGGTAATGATGATGATGTTGATGGTGGCGATGATGATGATGATGCCAAAAATTGTGATAATAGTTACATATTGTATAGTGCCAGTATCTGCCAACTCATGTGGTCTTGGTGCTTGCTCCAAAATATACGAGGGTCTGTTATAGAAGACTAGCAAATGTTATAGAAGACTAGCGAATAGCTTGGAAAGTATCAGTTATGAGTATGGTTCAATGCACTTTTGATACTGATCACAAATTTATGATAGCATAACAGTATGACGGCGCTTATACACAATATGTAATAATTCTTTCTTTGCAAATGTTGGTTTGGTGTATTATCGAGTGTAAATTTGCACAAATTGTGGAAAATCAAATCGTAAATTTCCATCAAAATATTTACATGATTATAAGTGATAAAAACATCCACAGCAGCAGAAGTAGTAATGGTAGTTGCAGTATAAGTGGTAATAGTAGTAGCAGTAGTAGAAGTAGTAGTAGTAGAATTAGTAGTAGCAGTAGTAGTAGCAGTAGTAGAATTAGTAGTAACAGTAGTAGTAGCAGTAGTTGTAGCAGTAGTAGTAGCAGTAGTAGCAGAAGAAGTAGTAGTAGTATGAAGTCCCCAGTTTTCCGCGATACGGAAAACGGACAAATTTCACGGAATTCGTGAAGAACACGGAATTTCAAGGAAAACGCGATTTTTCAGGCCAGAAAATTTTGAACTACATACAATACAGTGAAAATCGTGGAAAAACAAAGCAAAATCCAATAAAACAAGACCATGCATCAGTGGAAAATCTAGATCAAACCTGTTTGCAGTGTTTAGTGTGTGTTCACCATGTTCGCCAAGCTTTATCTGCATACTGCATGTGCGTGTATATAGGGTAACTTACGTTTTTCTAAGATTGTTACTATTTACAATTGCTTTATCATATGTTTTGTACATGTCACCGAAGAACACGGAATTCGAAGTTCAGAACACCGAAGAACACGGACTTTGCATTTTAGAAAACGGAAAACTGGGGACTTCATAGTAGTAGTAGCAGTAGTAGCAGCAGCAGCAGTATTAATAGGAGTAGTGGTAGACAACTTTGTTGTATAAGTTCACATAAAATGACTAATCTGCTACAAGGATCCATTCCCTATTTTCAAGACCTCCTTTTTGAGAATATTTGAAAAAATATTTGTCAAAAATAAGATCAATATCTTGCCATTTCTCTAATCTAAAAGAATATGGATATTTTGATGTAAAAAAAAAAGTTTCATCATGCAAGATCTTAATAACTTATGACATTTAGAAAAGAAAAGAAAGAAAGAAAGAACTTTGTATCTTCTGGAAAACATCAGATCATTAAGTAAATGGGAATTTTCTATTTCTTTAGTCCATTAGGGTGATCTTTTAAGCAGTTTTTCTTTTTAATAAATTTTGAAAAAGTCTTGCCTCAAAATATGTTTGTTTTAAAGTAATTAACTAATATCAAATTGTTTGACTGTATTGTGTGCAAGACTTATATTTTCAACTAGATTTCCTCCATACCAGGAATGTTCCTGGATTCTGGGAGATGATAGATACTATTTGTCACCTATGAGGAATATCATTCTTCCCTATTTTTCTCTTTCCTTTGGCTCTTTGTCTCTTTTGGGGTTTTCTACAGTGCTGTATTCTTTCTTCTTGTGGCCCTATCCCTTTCTTATTATTTTTTTTGCTCTGAAGTACCCTTAAAGAAATGCATACCCTCCAAAGGGCTATCAACTTTGTTTGAAACTAAAACTCTCTCAATGTGTTCTCGCATTCATCACGTCTAGAGGAAGCAAACGTGCCTCTTTTTGCATTGGTGTGAAAGTCCTGCACGGCGCCCTCATGCAACATTGTTTAATCCCTCGTAGCCATTTCTATTCCTGAAGGTCCCATCTGAACCATAACGGAAATTGTCTTGAGTACCAATCCATTTCAGCTCTTCTGCCCTCGCTTGACATCTCTCACTTTGCCTGACATCTTCCTTTGTGTCGTGAATGCTTTGTGAAGATGTGTTCAGTGGTATGTTAAGATGAAAGAAACATGTGAAAACATTTTGAGATTTCCTTGTGGAAATATGTGTGATAATTGGATTATCTCTCATTCATGCTTTGTAAACCCGTAACTATAATTTCTCTGAAGAGTTTTATCTTCACTAAAATCTTTAAACTTGGTGCTGAAGGATATTTCCTCTTAAATTATTTGAAGCATTTTTATTTGCATTTACCATGATGGATCCCAAATGGATGAAATCCTAGAAAGGTATCCTAGGTACCCTAGACATTTTTCTACTATGTGGAAAGTCTTAAAGGGGGTACCCAATGCTGAAACAATGTTAGCTCATTTAAAAGAGCATGATTTTATTAGCAGAAAAATCATCTGCCTAAAGTTTTTTTTTAAAGTCGTGTTGCCAAGGAAACCCAAAATGTGGTAAGATTTCAGGATATTTTTGACCCCTCAGCTATGACCCAGTTTCAACTGGGTACCCACTTTTACGTCAAAATGACGTCAAAGTGGGTACCTTGTCGCGCACTTCTAGCAAAATGCGCGCAAGGTATAATACATATTGTACAGTCTAGCGCGCGGCACAACTGCAATGCGCGAAGCTGGGTACCCACTTTTACGTCATACCTTATACTCAAATTTTTGGTCAGTTCTTGACTTTCTATGAGAAAATTAGCCAAAATGTATTGATTTCGATTGAAAATCATCAAATCTTTAATGTCATTCTTCTTAGAATTCTATTCTCGATCATATATCAAAAATTTTGTTACCATTGTGTAATCACTTTAACCTGCTTTTGAGCGACTTACGAAGGAAGCAGTAGGGTGCCACAAACGACTTTTGTACAAGTGTAGACTATGAAATACAATTCGGCAGGCCGTAATCCTGGTACCATCATATCCCGGGGTACAGCAGAGCCTGGGTACAGCCTTGTGTAGCGCCATCTCGCGTCCATCAGGATACAGTTATGAAATGTTGTCAGGCGACTTGTATGTCACAATCGGCGATGACGCCGAAGTCGATTTTCCTTTTTTTTATGACGATGTATGACGACAAAGTTCTCATTAAAATTCATTAAGATCTTCTTGAATAAAACATTAAAAATAGTACTTTCACATGCTTTTGTACCCAGGGTATAGCACTGGAAAAAATGAAATAATTCAGCAAAATGGTGAATTTTTAGTTGGTACCCCAGGGCACTAAACACGGCATCATATGGCAGTCAGGAGTAATCTGAAGCAAATAAAGCTATTCTGTTTAAAGTTTACTTTTTTCTCCTTTTGTGTTGGATTGTGTTAGGGGCCTTTTGAAAACAGAGTTAAAGAGTTTATGGGGTTATTCCTGAAAGAGTAATAATGTCAATGTCTATTTGCATATATTTGATTGACTGAGAGTTAGTTCTATTTTGAGTTCTTTTTCATTATCACATTTTCCATGCAGGCACCATAAAGAGAACAAGCACTGATATTCTATCATTTAAAGTCAGGTAGTTACCTAATTCACTGTTGTATTTTTAGCAATACAATATTTGTATACTTTACATCTTCCAAAAAAGTATTACTTTCAGAAGATAAAGAGCCTGTCGTGCAGATGTGTTGTAAATGAAAACGTTTTTCTTTTGCTGACGTATCTACTGCTGTCCCCAGGTACTGTACAGAAATAGGTGATGCTACGTGATGGAGTGTTGTAAGGTTCATTGGAGGTTAAAGACATTGGTTAACATTGTTGTGATTTTAAAAAATCTTGTTTTGTTACTTGGAAATGGGATAAACATAAGGGTTATAGTGTAAAAATACTAGTCTGAAAGTTTCAAAGTATAATATCCACAGGAAGTATGTTTAAATATCAAAAATGTGAACCAATGTTTGAAAAATATACGAGAATCGGTTGCACAGAATAGACATAAGGAGTGCGCATGCGCATATGACTCACCTTACCGTACTGTGTGCATTGGCGTATCACGTGGCGGGAGGCACATAACGGCATTTTCAAATTCAAGCAAAGCGGTCCTCTTAGTGAGTGTCTCGTAAGACGAAGGATAATAAAATTACCGTTTGCGTCTAACTTACACTTTTTCATTCCAAATTATGGTTGGTTTCAGGGTTTTTGAGTACAAATACAAGTACTCATACACATGTTTCATCTCAGTTTGAAAATTTTTTAAATCAGCTGCTCACAAAGTTAGCCAATGCCTTTAATATCAAGCAGTTTTCCTCTACTCTCTCTCTTTCTCTATTTCTATATCTTCTTTCTCTACCTATCTATCTATCTATTCCTCCCTATCTCTCTTTCCTCTATATATCTTACCTCTCATTATCTGGATGAGGGCGCTGTCATGAGCTGCAGCCTCCCCTTCACTGTGTGACTGTAGGACGACTTTTTTTCACGATTTTCTGCCTTTTTCTTGTTGATTATTTTGTAAATAATTTTGTAAAGTGAACGTTTTCAGCTTCAGAGCTGCGTGTTCTTTTATTTTGAATAAACCAACCGTTGAATTGAATTGAAATTGAATTGAAATTGAATCTCACCCCTTCTCTCTCTTCTCTCTCCTCTCTACATATCTTGCCTCTTTCACTACATGTAACTCTACCTCTTCCTCTTCTCTCTCAGCTGTCTGTCTTTCTCTTCTCTCTCTATCTCTTTTTCTTCATCGTATCGATATCTTCTTTTTCTTTTTAGATTCTAACTTGTAACTACTCATGGAATGATTCTAATAATTTATTGTTGCTTTCAGATGCTTTTAGTTGCTTTCCCCTTTGAAAGATGAGAGGATAGTAACTCTTACACTGTGTAATGACAGTTCTTTCTGTGATATATGCAATGTTTGTAGTACAAGACACCCCCCCAAAAAAAAACCCACCCCAAAACAAAAACAAAGCAAAGCAAAACAACCCACAGCATCTTACGGTGTATATTACCATAATTTGCTGCTCTATCATATGAAGGAATTTTCTGCAACTCACATTTTAAGGGGGTATCTCACCAGCCTGGAAACTAGTTCATGACTAGTTTGCAACTTGAGTCTCCACTGGTTGCAGAGACTTTTCCGGGGAGTGGCGGGAAATTTAAACGTACGATTTTTGTTGACCTTTTCCAGTCTCCAGCAGGTCTTGGAGATGTTTCCACGACGTCTCCATCCGATTATCTGCAATGTCGCGGCGACGTCTCTGCCGGTGAGATACGGCTTTGACTAGCACAACAACTGCATACTGCATCATAAGGATTAACAAAGTGAAATAGTCATCTTCTTTAACCTGTTTTAAAACACTTAGACTGAAATAACTCTGGTTAAGGTTAAAATGGAAAATGCATGTTATACTGCATTCATATTGTGCCCAGCGGGTTAAACTAGCTTAAAGGGGGTACCCAATGCTGAAACAATGTTAGTTCATTTAAAAGAGCATGATTTTATTAGCAGAAAATCATCTGCCTAAAGTTTTTTAAAAAGTCGTGTTGCCAAGGAAACTCCCAAATGTGGTAAGATTTCAGGATATTTTTGACCCCTCAGCTGTGACCCAGTTTCAACTGGGTACCCACTTTGACGTCAAAATGACGTCAAAGTGGGTACCATGTCGCGCAATTCTAGCAAAATGCGCGCAAGGTATAATACATATTGTACAGTCTAGCGCGCAGCACAGCTGCAATGCGCAAAGCTGGGTACCCACTTTGACGTCATACCTTATACTCAAATTTTTTGGTCAACTCTTCACTTTTTATGAGAAAATTAGCCAAAATGCATTGATTTCGATTGAAAATCATCAAATTTTTAATGTTATTCTTCTTAGAATTCTATTCTCGATCATATATCAAAAAAACTTTTACCATTGTGTAATCACTTTAAAGTTGAACATTGGAGATCCATTGCTTAATTGGGTTCAGTTCAATTCATTCATTTTCAAATCTATTGAAAATGAAATACATGAATATAATGAAAAGATAAACAGTAGTAAGAAACCTTTACTGTAGCAAGAGATGGGTCCTAACAAAAATTTAGAAAATCAAACAAGCAAAAACAGACACAAGTTTAAAAAAAAAAAAAAAGAGGCCTGTGCCTATGAGTAAGTCTATCTCTTTTGATATTGTAATGAATGTTTTGTACCCACTTTGCTATTGTTCATTTAACATGCCATTAGGTGAGTGCTGTTTATCTCCCCTTGCACTCATCCTAACCTCAGGCAAAAACCAAATGATACCCTGGGGGCAGCCTTGTCATACTGCCATGACGATGCAGAGTGCATCAGGGGAGGAAACCTGACCATTTCAGCTCGGAAAATTTACAATATTTATAGAGAGAAAGGACCCTTATCAGAAGAATTTGAATATAAAAGTGTACATAAACATTCAAAGAGGGCAGAGGAGTGTGTTGTGTTGATGTCAAAAGGAAACATGATAATGGTGGAGGGGATAAGATTGGGGCAGATATTTTATGTATTTTTAAAATATATATTGATAGAGGTTTCATTTTATGGATATTGCCCATCTGATGAAATAAGCCAGAGCCTTTTCTTAGTTTTATCAGTTTTAGGATTCCTGGAAAACTTCATCATGTATCCAACAGATAAACTAATGGATTATTTGTATAGACTGTGGTACAGGGAGGAAAGGCATTTTTTGACTGTGGAATGCATTTCCTGTTTGATGATGCGGGTAATATTCTTGATGAAAAAATGCAGTTTTAGTAAAGGTTGTTAGGCAAAATTATGGTAGAATAGAACACTTTGGAGCCTAAACACATTAACTGTCATGTCAGATATAATCATGTTTCTTTCTTTCTTTCTTTCTTTTCTCTTCTTTATTTCTTTCTTTTTTTCCCTCTTCTTTATTTCTTTCTTTTTAAAAATTTGTTGTGCAGATGTAAAGCTTTCTGGAATGACTTCTTCAAAAAAAATAACTTCATATCTTAATCACACTCAAAAGATGATATATAAAATGAATGAGAGTGCATGTTGTATGGGTATTATCTCTATTTCAACTCTGTATAAGTGCCACTCAAAATATGTTCCCTTGTATTTCCCACATGTTTAGTTGACCACGGGCTTCTACATTGTTTGCCGTTATTGAACCAGTATTATGCAAACTACAGACAGCTTATTTTGCCAAGATTGGACATAATTTATCACACACAAAACTTATCATGCACAATGAAACCCTACTTTCTGAAGGTACCTACTGTTTGTACCAATCGCCACCTATGGCATGCTGCAACTGTGCCAATTGGCACTCATGGCAAATATAGGGTTGAGCAATATAAGCTAATGTCTATACTACTCTCATTAGATGATAGATAAAAAGGATGAGAGGCTCTTACTGATATTTAATGTATTAGAGCTAACATCCTTATAGCTCTCATTGGATGGGAGATAATAAGGATTAGAGTCTGTCATCATGCTTGATGGATAGGAGCTAACGTCCTTATTGCTCTCATTGGATGGTAGATAATAAGGATTAGAGTCTGTCATCATGCTTGATGGATAGGAGCTAACGTCCTTATTGCTCTCATTGGATGGTAGATAATAAGGATTAGAGTCTGTCATCATGCTTGATGGATAGGAGCTAATGTCCTTATTGCTCTAATTGGATGGTAGATAATAAGGATTAGAGTCTGTCATCATTGATGGATAGGAGCTAACGTCCTTATTGCTCTCATTGGATGGTAGATAATAAGGATGAAAGTCTCTCATGCTTGAGGGATAGGAGCTAACGTCCTTATTGCTCTAATTGGATGGTAGTTAAAAAGGATGAAAGTCTCTCATCATGCTTGAGGGATAGGAGCTGACATCCTTATTGCTCTCATTGGTAGATAAAAATGATGAAAGTCTCTCTCATAATGCTTGATAGATAGGAGCTACCCATCCTTACTGCCCTCAACAGATGAAAGATAAAAAGGATGAAAGTCTCGCATCATGCTTGAGGGATAGCAACTTAACGTCCTTATTACTCTTATTGGATGGTAGATAAAAAGGATTAGAGTCATCATGCTTGATGGATAGCTAACGTCCTTATTGCTCTCATCGGATGGTAGATAAAAAAGGATGAAAGTCTCTCATCATGTTGATGGATAGAGCTTTGCTGGCAATGAGAGGGGCGTGTTCCTCATGATTGAGTCTGTCTATGAGCTTTTAAAGAGAGAGTGTCCCTGTTGGCATTGTTTTTAAAACCTCATGAAACTTGACATGGATCAGAACTCGACCATTAGTAACATAACTGTGAAGTCTTGCAGTTGTGGGATGTTGGTATTTTATGGAGAGAAAACAATATTGATGTTCATCGAAGGATGTTACATGTAACACTTATGTTTCTCTCTCAGAAATGAAGTTTGTTATGAATTTCATTGTGATCCATGCAGATCATGGACAAGTATAATCTTATGATAGACATCATGGGGTGTGTTTATTGAGGGAACTCAATTTCTAAAAATTAGAAATGGGTACTTGAGTCGCGAACACAAATCGCGCTCACAAGTGGTGGTCTCTCTGGATGTCGTGTTTATCGTCGTGATCTGAGTTCCCGAAACCCTCGAGCCCATGCCCAGCTGCAAGATGACCTGGCAGTAAAGGTCAAATCTGGCGGGCTTGTTACTTTTTATCTGATCCGGAAACAGGAGTCCGAAGTTCCCAAATGAAATGCGACCGAAGTCGCGTTGTGTTCATTGCCACCACTTGAGTCACTGATCTCGTTCAACGGGTAATCAAATCCCCCTTTTTTGCGGAACTCAAGTTCGGTACGCTAGTTCGGTAATCAAATCGCCATCGTGTTTATCGAGGGTAACGGGTAAGCTAGTTCGGAACTTGGGTCACTTATTAGCCCTCTGTTACCCTCAATAAACACACCCAAGGACAAATTGAAGTTGTAAGACTGATTCCATAACAGAATTGTTGATTTTGTTCCAGTCATAGATCAGAAGTGTTGTGCTTTGCACCTTATAGCCAAGACACATGCAGGATTAAAAAAATCCACTTGAATTCAAGTCAGTTTCCAGTTTCTTTATTTGAAGTGGAGTTCTTTGTATTTGTATCAAATGAGACAAGTGCCTTTAAATTTGTTCTTCGAATTTCAGGAGAAGGAAGTGCATTTTTCACAGTCACCGTCAAAAACCTTTTGTAATTCATAAGTGAATAAAAGTCAGATGTATTAGGGTTGTGTTGACTAGAATAAGTTTAGAATATGTAACAAAAATTGAGATATGAATAAGCACATATTGGGCCATATCATTTCATTGTGAGTCTGACAGACTAAAAATGCTTTTGTAATTGCTTGTTACATGGTTCATTTATACTTTTGTTAAATTGTTTGACAGATACAATATATTTCCAGTATTATTGTTGCTAGAAATTAGAGAACAGAAATGAGGCTTAATGGTGATATTTCCATAGAAATCTGGTTAATCAAGGGGGAAAACACAAACAAATGTCTTCAAACTAACTAAAAGTAAAGAAAAGACAAACCGTACAAAGGAAAAAGAAGAAATCATTTTCCTTTCCATCGAGGTATACTTCATACATGTAATTCTGAAAACACCATTGCTGCATAATCAATCCATCATTGTAGATTCAAATTGTCCTATTATTCATATTTGTTATTCACGTTTAGCTAATTCTCAACTTTTTTTTGGATTAGTATACTCCTTTATCAGTATTTGCTTTTATATTTCATTCTCAGGATGTAAAGACCGATATTTGTCAAAGCTGGATGAAAACAGCTTTGTTAGTATGGCAATATCTCGAGATGAATTATTGATAAGGGCTTATTTTTCCTTTCCTAATGGACTGCATAAATTGTATGCTCTAAGCTATGTAGATCATCATTTTAAAGTAAAAATTTGTTTGTCATTGCATTTTAAGTACCTTTATTGAATTTTATGTAACAGAAACTATTTTAGTTTCAGAAACTGACATTTAGTTAGTTGTCTTGGAGTTCTTAAACTAGGAACAGTTGGTTGGAGATTTCTAATTAATAACAAACAGTGGGTAATTGTCCTGATACAGAAAAGTAAAGATGCAAATAAAATCTATTAAAAAGGGATAATTTTTTTTCCATTTTGTCACTTTTTATGTTTTCACAGAACTGTGTACAAAGTGTATATCTCCTCAGTTTTAACAGCAGTAGTAGTGTATTATATCATTGTTATCAATCCTTGTTGTAGTTGTTATTTCTAAGTGCAGTATCACTCCATGATTACTTATTTTGCTGTTAGCCATTCACTGTTGATTTATTACTACTGCCTCAAGAATAAGTGCATGATCTTGTCCATATAAAGTGTATATTCTATCCTTTATAATGAATCTTTTTCCCTTGTGATTCCAACACCAAACGTTACAAAAAAAAAGGCTTTATAAACTCTTTGCATAATGAGGAAATGTTATCCTCCAAACGGAGTGAATTTGGCCGTTTTTTGGATCGCTTAAGTCTGAAGCCTTTTAATGGCGATTTTCAGAAAATAGATGTTGCGAGCGAGCTCTTGTGTTAATGACACTCAGAGAGTGGCGAAACGGCTCACACGACCGATTTAGGATATTTCCAGGCTGGCGACAGCAGGTAATGGATTCCCACTTTTGAAGTGTGGCCGATGCTTTCTACTTCATATAACCATCCTCACATCTCTAGTGTAAAGGAGGTAATAGGAATAATAGGTCTGATAGGGAGAGGGAGAAAGAGAAAGAGGGAGAAGGGGAGAAGAATAAGAGGAAGATAGAGAGGGGAGGGGATGGAGGGAGAGGGAGAGAAGACGGGAGATAAAAAGGGAGAGAGGAGAGATAGGGAGGGGAGAAAGAAAGAGAGGAGGATGGAAAGAGGGAGAGACAGAGAGGGAGAGAGATAGATAGATAGATAGATAGAGAGAGAGAGAGAAGGGGTGAGAAGAAGATGTAGGATGTATAGAAAGCTGGAGGAAGAGACATTGGGAGAGGGATTGGGAGATGAGATCGATGAGTAGAATAATCACCCCTATGAAATAACAGAGACGCTCAGAGTACACAAAGCATTTGTTACCCCTCTCGAAAGGAAATTTAAACTTCCACCTCTTTATTGTGCAGTGCACTGCTTTAGCATTGTAATGAATAATGATTACATAACTTTATTGAGCATGTGTGTGTAGTATTTCATTTCAGTGGAATTACACCTTAGTAAGAATGGTTTTATCTTCTCATGTAGAGACTGCAACCATGAACTTGCTTGTAAAAAATCATTAAAACAAAGGACTGAGATTGCTTGTGAAAGAAGTTTGTGTTACGTGTACAGTTGTGATTTAACATTTGTTAATAAGATATAAGAGAATATTGATAGGAAACTTTAAGTTTTCATGACACACAGATGACAGGTGAAGGGAATCTACAAATACAAGCTTAGTTTTTTATTAGATTCCCTCATATTTCACTTCACGAGATCAGTTTGTCTTATCTCAGTGATGGAATATTGATCTGTGTCTTTTCATGTTCATTTGTTTTTTGTTAAAAGCTTTGTAGATCTTTTTCACTATTATCGTTTTATGTTTGTTCCATATATGTGAGTTACATGTATGTGAAATATGTATACAAAATATGAAAAAATAAACTAAACTGAAATTGAAACTGAGACTGAAACAGGTATAAGCACCCTACATCAGAAGTATCAGTTGTAAAAGGACCCAACCTGTCATGAATGGAAGTTGGCAGATATGTTCCAATGTAACATTAGGAGTGTCCATTAAATACGAGAGAAGGAGAGTAAATCAAGTTTCACACAGGTGGCAGCTAGGAAGAGCATAGCCTGTTATGAATGAAGCTTGCAGATACATACCAATGTCACAAGAGGAATCTTGAATTTAAAGAAGAAGAAGAGTTACTGATGTAAGTGACAGTGAGGACTCAATGTATCCTGTCTTGACAGCAAACTTGGAGATATGTTCCAGTGTAATACAAGGAATCTTCATTAAATAGAAGAGAATAATAAAAACATAAAGTTTTAGTGACAGCACCGCATACAACTTTCCCCTGTTTGACAACACTGCGTATGACTTGAATTACGGGTCAATATCTTGCAGACGACATCTCTGCGTATGCGAGCGGCAGCTGCCTCTACTCTCCATGTAATCGTGGCTCCGCGTGCGGTTATGTTATCACGAGTATATCACGGGGCACATCGATTGGGATCGTACGTGGCCATTGATTGGAATTGATTTGATTGTGCGATTCATCGATGGCATAAGAATTCCGCAGATTCTGCGAGGCATTCTGTGTCAACTATTTCAATGCCATGTCGAGACAGATTCAAAGTAAGAGGAGAAGTTGATTGATTTTTACGCTGGATGAATATGGAACTGGGAGCATATTTCATGATTATGAATATTCTTAGGATTCACCATCAGCACCAGATTGTGAACCATAGACAGGATACATTATGGGCAGTGCCAAGTCTTTTGGCATAAATGCGTTTGATTGGTTTGATGATTTATTTCAACCGACTGCTAAGATAGCATGTTTACACTCTAAATTCTGTATATTGAAAATTAATCTTAAAAGATTGTTATAAGGGAGGAATCCAAAATTAGATTAAAAATCTTACTCTAAATAGATTGAATTTTTAATCTATTTTAAATTCGTCTCTTAATTACAATCTTTTCAGATTAATTTCCAATCTAAAGACTTTAAAGTGTATGCTTTGAAGCATGGAAAAGGTATGATGGCTCAGTGGTAGAGCTGTGGCTTCAAAAAATGGATGTCCTAGGTTCGAAACCAAGCCGATGTGCCTGTACCCTTCAGTATAAAGCATTAATCCTCATTACCGAGTCACTAGGGTAGGAACGTAAGTGGTAGGTCCCCTTATTGTTACTCGCTACTTAGCATTACAAATTGATGTTACTTAACATTACAAATTGATTGTAAAAGGATTCTTTAAGTATGCATGCCTCCAATGTAATAAAAACACCCCAGAAACCTCAAAGTCACATTATGAACATACCATGAGAGAAAATTAATTTTCATTTTGAAAGGTAGAACTTTTGTTTAAAAAGCCTTATTGATAATGCTGTAAAACAGATTGAATCATTAAAACATTTATTGCTGTACAAGTATATAATAGTAGTTTTGCAGTCGCATAAGCACAAAATGATAACATTGAAAGGATTCCTTTACATTCACATCCGCACACACAAAAAAAGAAGAAGAGGAAGATGCTATGCAGGCTCCAGATTTGAAAGCAAGAGATCCTATGTTTTCCCTGGTTATGTAGATAGAGAAATTTATTTTAATTTAAAATTCCTAGTGTTTAGGAGCTTTAGTTTTATCCTGAATAAACAAAGCATGCATGAATGCAGAAACTGTCACCACAATGCAGCGCTCTACAAGATAGGTTCATCTCTAGAGGCCTCATTACAAAATGGCCGCCTGATGATACACCTGGGTGACCTTCGACCTCTGTGGATGCTCTGACTAGCAGAGAGGGGAATAGCTGTAATATTGTGAGAGGTGTTCCCATTGCTGCTCTTTTCTTGGCATCTTTCTTGCTGTTGTACTCCTGATAGAGCCATAAACAAAGAAGGGGGCACACACCTATAATGGGGTGGAGTACCCCCTTAATGCCCCAGGCTCCTTTCTTTTACTTTGGTTTCATTATCTGCTTCACTGTCACGTCAAAGGGGCACGGGGTGGGGCACACATCCATCTTTGGGTGGTGGAGGGGGATGCTATGCCATTTATTTTTCCTTATAACCTTGTATTTTTAAATTATTCAATGCACAGTGATAGAATTAGAGAGAATGAATCACTAAAAGAGGGAGGGGGGGGGGGAGAAGGGGAAGAGGTAGAGTATACCATCCTACGGTTGATGCAGAAGGGATTTACCTGTTGTCATGGGAATATGAAAACAAATCAAATAACTGAGGAATATGGGGAGAAGCTGTGGAGAATATGGATTCTGGATGTTTATCAGAAAGTTATGATTGATTATTGGTTTCATGGCCTAGATATTTCTCAGAGTAGGAGGAAGAAATCTCGTTGAATTGTAGAATTTTTTTCGTATAAAATTCTAGGTAATGAAAAGGGGAAACAATCAAGGTAATTGAGGTTTTAACAACATTTCATCACTTCATCAAAAGAATTGCTTTATTTAACCCACATATGACAGTTTACACCTGCTTAAAAGTTTGATATCAACCAGAAAGAGAGGAGAATTGACGTTAGATCATCGATTTTTGCAGTGAGACATATTGTTTTTCATATAAGTGATTGATTGTCATTAGAAATATAGATTTTGTTTCCGCAAATTAAAGAGCTTTTTAGTTTATGAAGACCTGTGGTGAGAGACATTTGAGTTCTAAGCATGAAACTTTGAAATCAAGGACAGGAAATGAAATATATCGCCATTATTGCCACATGAGAGGCGAAGAGCTAGAGACCAGTAGAGGGGGAACCAAAATAAATGGAAGATATTTGATTTGTACTGAAATGCACGGAATATATTTCAGTTAGACAGATCACCTGTGCACTCAGAAACGCCTAAAGCGCCCTATAAATGTACTGATGATTATCATTATTACTGAACAAATCTGTGATAAATTTAACAAATTATGAATTGAATTGTAATTTTTGCATCATTTCTAATTAGCTTTGATACAGCGTTCTCTGATTCATCTGTTAGCATACACTTGGTTTTCTGATCTAAAAGAATATTGCCTTAATTGTGGTTCTTGTGAATGAATTTGCTTGTTTCTTTAAGTATGGTAGGTAGGTTTGCTAAAATTTTGTTCTTTTATAAAATCTTGCACTAGTTTCTCTTTTTTACATCTCTTTAGGGGGAGGCAAATTTAGTAGATGTACCATTTCATCTGAAAGGAAGTAATATCAAAAGAAAGCTATAGGTTTGCGGTTTCCTATTTCCTTTATGACATAGTCCAATAATGATGTTCACTTTTCCAGTAAGTATTCACAGGGGGATGATGTGCTTTTTATGCAGGTGGAAATTCTCTTTGACATTCTTATTTGCCTGCAAGCATTAACGAAAATTAACCTTCCTCTATTTTCAAGAAATTATCTTTGACCAGCCAAAGACGAACATGTTTGGAGAGGACATCGCTCTTTGAATACCACCATCTATCTTTGATTCTGGTTTGTGAATCTTACACCATCTTCACCAGGTTCAAAATAACAGTCCTCCAATCTCAGGGTTTTTGCGGAGAGATGAGAGTCTTCCGATCGCCTCTTCTCTTTCCCTTGTTTTTACTCGTGCGGCCAGGTGCAATAACACGGCATGCGTAAAGAATGCGAGGAGTGAGCTTAACCGCATCGGGATTGCGTTTCCCCCGCCACGACCGCAAGGGTATCGCTCTGTAGCGTGGGACTGTTGCAAGGAGATCGTTGAACAAGAGAGGGATAGATGGATGGAAGGAGAGAACGAGAGAATACTTCCTTGTGGTGAGCACAAGCAGGTGGTTAAGTATTATAAAGAGAAAAGGAATGTGAGAATGTGGGAAAACTGACTTATAAAAATTGTAAAAGTGGGATAAAGCACTTGTATATAGACTTGGAGAGGAGCCCTTTGGAGACATAAAGCTTACAGTGCTTTTCAAGGGAAAATGTGGTTATAGAAATCTTACTGCTATCCCGGGGGATGGAAATCGCTGTGCTGCGGTGCAGGGAGAACTGAATCCGAAGTTTGCTGTATTGAGTGGATGGAATGGAACTCATGTTTCTCCCCCTTTTTGTTGTTATTCTAAGGTATGATTTGTTGCAAAATGGGGAAAATATGATATATTTTTAGTTGTTCTAAGAAAGAGCAAATGTTTTTGGAAAAGTTTACAGTCTTATAGGTGGGAAATGGAGTAGAATATAGTTGAGATATATATGAAGCCAAATTTAGCCAGGGTAGTCAAGGTTTTACAGAACTAAATTTGAATGCATAAATGGGTTAATAAAGTGAAAAATTGTTTAAAAGAAGGAAAGTGAATTTATGGCTTTTATTGTATCTAAAGCAAGATGTGCTCATTCATTCAAACAGGATTTAGGATGTGTTTGTTGACCAGTATTTATAAGAAAGACTGTTCGATCTGGAAGCGTCATCTAATTTACAGGTTATGGAGGCAAGGAAGGTGTGTAATATGTATGACTGGGAAACGACATTGGAGATATCATTAGCATAGCTGACGGGTTAATTTCATCAACATTTAGAGAACAGAACGGTTGTATGTCTCGTAGAATGTGTTAAATGATGTGACTCACTCCTGCTATGAATAAGGCATAATGCAATCATGTCTGATTGGCTGTAAATGAACCTGTTGGTGGAAAAAGGACTTGATTCCCATTTGAAGAAAAAAATATATTTGACTAAATGATTAATTCAAAAGGCAATGGTATGTGTGTGCTGATCCTGAATTGATGAATAAGTCAAGTTCTGTAAAGTGTAGCCATGAAGATTAAAGAATAATAATCCTCAAATTAAATTCAGAATGATTTCTAAGAAAAAAAAGAGATGCTTAATTGATAATCCAGTGAGCATTTGTCACAAGAGCTCTTTTTTATATTTGTTTTCCAGTGATATATTCATTTACAATTTATTTTTCTCATTATTTACATGTAAGTTTTTTTTTCTTATTGCAATCTTAAGCTATCATACTACATGTATGTTGTTTCTTTTCTGTGAATCCATATTCATGCACTTTCTTTTGATGGAAAGCTCTACATTTTCTTCAAGTTTTAACAATGGATAAAATTCCTTCTAGCTTCAAGTTGCTACAGAACCCAGCAATGGTGTTTCCCCGATGGAAGGGAGACAAGAATAGCGCTGTGAGGCCCCAGGGTGACAATTATCAATACATCTTGTCTGTATAAATAGTATTACTATTATTATGTAATCAATGAGCTCTGTGGATGCAAGGCTCGCTATAGCATCACTGATGGGCAATTATCAATTAGGGCACGTAATGGGATTTGAGTGGCCATTGACCAGATGGTGCTCACTGGTACTGTGCACACATATCATTGTAATCAAATCCAATTATTCTCCTACTGGTTTCCAATTCACTTGTCATTACTTTTGACAAGTCAAATATTCCTAAGAGATGCATATATTTACTGGGTTTGACTTTTGAAATATAGCAATAGTTGAGTTTACATTGACAGTTGTTGATTTTTTTCCAGGAAAGAAAGTGCAGAAAATTTCATTGAATGTAATGTTAAATGGGGATAACCATCTGATCATTTGAATATCATGAATATGCATCTCCGCAAGAAGAAAATCTTATAGAATTACTAATACCTCATGCGCTATAAGTTTCACTGTACACACAGAAAAGTTGATTTTCCTCGAATTTACAGCAAAATATCACGTGAATGTTTGTACTTTGTAAACTGCCCCCAACCCCCCCCCCCTCCCAAAAAAAAAAAGCCTCTGAGAAGTGTCTCTAAGTGAAGTTGTAACTATGTTAGTGTATTTCTCAAGAAAAAAAATAAAGAAAACTAACAAGTTACAGGTAAGTTGCAGTGCATATAATGTATTTCTGGAATATATACGAGGGAGGAGGGAAGAGAAGGGGGGGGGGGGGGGGAGAGGCAGCATTATCGTAGTGCCCAAGAACATAAAGAGCCTTCAGACAAGCAGTATTGCATGATGAAAGGTATAGATCAAGGGAAAGTTAAGGCAAATGGACAGGGAAAGGAGGAGAACAGAACAGATAGGTCAGTGAACGAGAAAGTCTTCAACCAAGAGATAATGAGACAGGATAGTTGTGGGCACACATGAAGCTTTACAAAATGTAATTACTATTGAATGGACAGAGGCATGTTCAGACGGATCGTTACCTGGAATAAATCGCTTGGAACGTGAGAGTAAACGTGATTCTGCTTCCTGTCATATCAAACATTAATTCACACATTTTCTGAACCTGAGCTGAGAGAAATATTCTTATTTTAACTGCCATTATTTCTCTCAAATACTTTACATGATTTTTTTTTCCAGAAAATGTCAGTCTGTCTTTGTTTTTAAGATCTCTTTGTACCTCTGCATACATGTATGTACACTTAATAAAAATGAGAATATGTCAGGAAGTTGCTCTTTTCCTTTTAACCAACTTCAGATGTTGCTTTGAAGTTTCCTTCTGAATCGTCAAGTACAAAGGAATATGTTAGATGTCTTCAGCTCTGTTTGGTCTGTACTAGCTGTACATTCTCATAGATATGTAAGTAAAATTTTTTCATGTTTTGTAAGAGATGGCCAGAGCAGATGTTTATTTAGATGCATATCATTGCCCAGCCGCAAGCCCCAGTTTGGTCATCATTAAATTCACCAAAGGTATCTTGTTTCTGGTCCCGAGAGCATCCATTTTGAGAGATAAAAATCTTCCTACTGGCAGAGAGTGAAATAAGGGTTTAGTAAGGAAGAGAAGAAGGAGAGAATGGTGGAGAGAGAGAGAGAGAGAGAGAGAATGGGAGAGAGAGAGAAAGAAAGAGAAAGAGAGAGAGAGATGGTTATAGTGCACTTTGGAAGATAAAAA
>CM057160.1:3569807-3666572 GCA_029962745.1 Echinometra lucunter | reverse complement strand
ATGAGGAGGGGGGTGTCAGGATAAGAGATTGTAGAAAAAGAGATACAGAGAGATAGATAGAAAGCAAGTGGTCATCCAAAACTTTGCCGTTTTTTTTTTTTTGCAGGTTGGGGGCATTTTCCAGTATTCC
The DNA here is from genome assembly GCA_029962745.1 of Echinometra lucunter. Classification (NCBI taxonomy): domain Eukaryota; kingdom Metazoa; phylum Echinodermata; class Echinoidea; order Camarodonta; family Echinometridae; genus Echinometra; species Echinometra lucunter. The sequence goes on along the minus strand of CM057160.1, from coordinate 3,666,442 downwards.
ACCTTTTATACAAGGCAAACAACTCACCTGGGGGCTTTCTCATCTTTACCCAAAATAGTATCTTCATAATTTCCCCAGGCTAAACACCAAGATGATATAATTGTTTCAAGTGCGTCATTTGGTTCCAGAATATCTACCCACGTGTTTACCTTAGCAATTGTATTCATAGAACTTGAGTGTATGTGAGAAAATCAAGTTTTGTTGGCCATTTACCTTTGAGTATATCAAATAACTTTGGCTCATTATACAAGAAGAGGGAGGCATATCAGAAATCCCCCTTTTTTAATGTAAGCAATATCATATTAAGAAAAAGTCTCTTGGGGAGTAGAAGTGAGATAAATATGTATGTAGTGTTTGAGTGCCAAACATGAACCATATTTTATCTGATACTTGATATTCTGTAGAGACTAACTATAAATAGCACAGCATACTTCTGGACTACATGAGACTAAATTCATATTTTGATGATTTTGTCAAAATTCTGAGCACCGATGCCATGGCAGATGTAGCTTACCGTCTTACGCTTGTCTGTTCAAATTACATGTACATTGAGAAAAAATGAGAACATTCTGCCTTGAAACCAAGAATGGCAAAAAATGTAATAATTTGATAATGAATATTTAGGAGCAATAAAAATGTGAAGTTCATAGTACTTAATATATGTAATATATGTTAAAAGAAAACAGAAAAAATTTACAGGCTTACAGGAAGTAGATCACATTAGATCACTGGATAAAAGGGTCAGTTTTGAGGGATCTTTTAAAGGTGATAAGATTTTAAAGGTGATAATTTCTCATATGGAAAGTGGGATGTGGTGCCAAGTCTTTGATGCAGCCACTGCAAAACATTTTTCGTCATTCATAAGCCAATGTGATGTGGAGTAAAACCTTTCTGATTCTCGGTACAGAATTTGATAAAATCAAGTGTTGAGAGCCAGGAAGGTAAGGCATCTTAGTTTTATGTCGTTGTGTGAAAGAACCCATCTGGAACGCAAAATGGAAAATTGTCGAAAATCATATTTTTCAAACAATGATTGATAATTTCACGGGTAGCATGTATACCTTGTGAATTGATATACAATCTTCTTATGGCATGATCTTTGCTAAAATTATAGTCCAATAATATGTCAAAATAGACATTTCAATTTTGTGCATTTTAAAATTTTGTATTCTGGATGCATTCTTACGCATAACGACATTACTCTGAAGAAGCCTAAGCTGTGTTCAAAAAATGTATTACCAACCTTTTGAATGAAATACACATGAAATACTGCAACAAGGATAGCAGCATTATAATAATACTTAATTTGAAAAAAAAAGCCTCTGTGCAACTGCTTAATAGCAAACTGCATTTCCATGAACACTGTCATCTTGAGTAGATGTGGACTTACCATTTCTTGCTCTCTCTTCCTTCCATCTTTCTCTTTATCACTCTTTCTCTTTCTCTTTCATCTTGTTACTCTTTAATCCCTTCTCTCTCTCTCTCCTTCTCTCCCCCTCACTCTCTCTCTCTCTCTCTCTCTCCCTCTCTATCCAGTATTTCTCTTCTCTATCTTTTTTTCTATCTTCATCTAGTTTATAGTCACCTACCCTCTCTCTTCTCCATTTCTCTCTCTCTTCCTCTCGCCTATTTTCTCTTCAGCCACTTCTCTCCCTTTCCAATCTCTCTCTTTCAGTTTTTCTATCCTCATCTAGTTTTCAGTCATTTGCCCTCTCTTCTCTCTCTCTTTATCCCCTTAGTTCTTTCATTTCTTTCAAGCGAGCGTTCCCTCGATGTACGCCACCTTAGGCCATAGTTGTCCTAGAGGTAGATAATTCTGCTACCCGAGCCCGTCTGCTCTCTCCAAGCTTTCAATCAAAGCTTGAACGCTAAGCCTCTCTGAGCCAGGACGAGTAGCTCTCTTGGTTTCATTTTCTTTCGACCCATTCCCTCAAACCTCTCCATAATTCCTCATCTTATCCCTCCTATAGGCCAATACATCATCCCTTCATTTTCTTCCAGGATTCTTCCAGGTTTGGTTTTCTTTCCCTGCTGTTTCTATGTATCTATTTCAATGTATTTTTTTTCTATGTTCATATAGATTCTAAGTAGGTATTTGTGAGTGAAGATGATACCAAGTCTTAACCCGTTGAGCACGATTCGATTTCAGTATAAGACACATTTTCCATAGATAGCCCAAGGTATCAACCGGTTAAAAATGAGAGTGTATGTAGAAGAAAAATATTGAAAGTAACTTTTTAGTCTTGTTCATATATTCGTGAAGGAGGTAAAAAGAAGTTATCTTTTTCATTGTATTATCTTCATTGGTGTTTGGTGTTTTCATCCCTTATTGCTCTCATCTGTTGCTGGACATGTAAAAGATTGTTGTTTCGATTCCTTTTACATCACTTATATCATAAAGCAAGGCATTTTATCTGGATTGCACTCTCTCCACCCATGTGTTGAATGGAAACTTTGATAGGATGCAAATTTCATTGGGTTATGGTTCAAAATTTTGTAAGCCTGTAACTTGCCGCCTGGCCGAATGCTCTTCATAGGCCCAAATTCATGAATAGATTTATGTTTTAACCGTAGTATAAATTCAAGCTATGGTTTAAACCTCCATAGCCCTCCATAGCCAACCAATGTGTTGGCTCAGTAGGTAGAGCGTCCGCCTCACAATCGGGAGGTTGCGGGTTCGAACCCTGGCCGCGTCATACCAAAAGACGTTAAAAGATGGGAGTTACTGCTACCTTCTTTGGCGTTCAAGAATTGAAAAGGATGGAGCAATGTCGATCTGGCGCTGCTCAGTGGCTGCCGGGCCCACGATTAATTGGGCAAAAAGAATTTTCTTTCTCGGACAATAAAATTTGGAGATTTTTTTTTTTTTATTTTTATGTTGAAAAGTGCCTTGAGCATTTAATCGAAATGGAAAATGATGCTGTAGACATTCTCAGACTTATTTCTCAAGTCGTCCTGATTGGGCCAGAATCAAGAGCCTGAGCTTACTTGGGCTGATGTAGATGCATCTATTTTCATTTCTGTTATCCATCATCATTACAATCTCATTCCTTGTCTTTATCATTAATAAGTTTTTTTCTCTACTTCATGATAATCATGATATTTTTTATGTTTATCTCATTGAATACTAAGCCCAAGATTACTTGGACTTGAGTCTGTCGAAAAAGTGCAATATGAAGTATTATTATCTGTATAGGGCATTTTAGCGGCGCATTAAAAACACATATTTTTTGTCTGCATGATTTGTCTGTGCAATATCAGAGCATATTGTATAAAACGCCGAATTCCCCATAGGCTCATGTACAAAATTTGCCGTGCAATATCATGCGATATTGCATGGTCTCATCGCGTGCGTGCAATAAAACTTGCGCAATAAGGATTACAATGCGCAGATATGCAATACACGCAATGCACAAACGACACTTTGACGACGTCATAAAGAGGTAAGTCAAACTTGTGTGATCAAAATAAATGTACGATGGGGGCCCTTTTTAGTTGCTGAAATGACTTTCATTGAATTTTAAATCCCTTCCCTCTTGGGTAAAGATAATAATAATTATATTGGATGGCTTTATTTCATGGAATACCAGGAATATACCACTCGTATAGGGTTAATATTGCACTCATCTTCGATTCATGCAATATTGGCCCTAATTCGTGGAATATTCTCTGGTATCCCATTCAGAGCCATCCAATATGATATAATTATCAAACAGGTTAAGAATGATTTGAAGTTTTAATTTCCGTTAAACAGGCTTCAGAATGCTGTCCTCAACACCTCGCACTGAGTCCCACCGTACTGAAATCACATAGATGCCTGGATTTGAATTCTAATCTGTTACAAGAGATTGGAGTTCAGACTGCTGTACTTCCAACCCCACATCTTATATCCACCCCCCCCCCCCTTCACCTACTTCTGCATTCACCCCTCAACCACTCCTTACGGACACAGAACAAATAGTTACCTTTTTAGCTTACTTACCTAACTGTAGCCAAAGTCCTTCAGGTTATGTGCTCAATCACATACTGTACCAGCATGCTGTGCATTCGTGGCACGGTCTAATTAACTGTGCCGTCCCGACGAGGAGAAATAAAGCGAAACATTAAAGTCGATTCTCACCTACGAGAGCTCTCGACTGAGTCTGTTTGTAAATCATTTCTTACAAGTCCTCCCTGCGTTCTGTCCCTCTCCAACTTTTCACCTTCAAGTGCGCTGTCTTCCAGCTACCAGAAGTAGGTTTCTCTCTTTTCGTCTTTTATTCATTTAAAGGCCAGATCCGATTGAATGCTAGCTCAGCGGTCGACACAATTGTGTTTCGCGCCTCGTCTCTCTATTGGCAGGTACTCCAAGTGGCTACGGAGTTTGCCTTTGTCCTGTCAACTGCGCTCGCACTCTACAAGAGTCTCGTCTTTATCAACCCAAATTCTTCTTCTTGTCTTGTGGTTGTGACTGAAAGAACTGAACCTTCATTATTGTGCCAAGTTATTGGTTTTAAAGTTGGTGCTAGGATCCACAAGGGGGGGGGGGGGAGGGCAAGAGAATGACAAGACTACCCTCCTGTGCACTGAAACTAGTTTGCTACAGATTTTTTTCAAACCAATATCACCTTTATTCATCCAAATTCAAAGGGAAATACAAAGTAAGTCAAGGTTTCTAGTTTCTAAGAATAATTTACAGGGCCCCCTTTCATAAAACGTGTTATCAGTAACAACTGCCACATTTCTGTGACAAATTTCCTCTCAGCCATTCAGATGCAAGGATTTCAGTAGCTTATAATTGATAGCACGTTTTATGAAACGGGGCCCAGGTCCGTGTAAATATGTATAATGTAATAGTACAAGATTGTAGGGCGCCCTGTGCCTTGGGAATCACATTCATAATATCACAGGATGTGGGAACAGACTAGTCCTGGTAATGGACAAGTCTACATTTTTTGTATTTTTATTTCTCATACTTTGCCAAGGATCAGGGAATTACATACCATAACCAACAATGAGAGCATTATTTTCCTTGATATTGCTGGTGATCTAAACTTCGGTAGGCTCTTGAGTCTGTAGAGTCATCAGAAATACTATTATCTTTGATGTGGTCTTGAAAGTATGGTACAGAATAACTTGAACTTGCTCAAATGACAGTTTCAACCACATAACTATCGTATTTTCCAGAATCATCCTTTCTGCAGATTACACATGAAAGGTTTTTCCCAGGTATATTTGAGGGAAAAGCATGCAAAATAGATATTTTTCTTCCCAGGACTCGACCTTTTGAAAGTTTGATGGTACATATAGGGGAAGCTTTTTAAGCTTGTAAGTGCTGGGATTATGAAGGAACACTACTGGCCTAAGGAAGTGTTCCATTTATTCATTTTTTCTTTTTGTTTTAATGATAATCCATCATAATCCATCTTGATGCTTGTGAAAAGTAAAAAAAAAAAGTAACAGTGCTCTTTTTAATTTGTGATTGTTGGAATACTTGGAGCACTTTTAAATGTCAGAACAAGGTCTTTAGAATATTCAGACTGATGATGTGTTAAATGATAAAGAAATACCATGGGGTTGATGGCTAATATGTAGTAGGATATGTTGAAAGATCCCCCCTCCTGCAATATAAGGAGTCCAGGACTAATTCTGTTGTTTAAAATGTGAAACAAAGTCTATAGAAAATAAATTTGAGGGTTGGCATCAGAAATACATTTTCATTTTTTTTTTTTTTTTTTTTGGGGGGGGGGGGTTCTACTTTAGAATTTACAGAATGTGTAATTGTATAGAGATGGATTCTATAGAGGCATTCTGTAACATTTTGTTGCTATTTTCAAAGATAACCAACATTATTTGTTGATGTCCAGACATTCCTAGGCTTGCTTTCAGGTCATGAAGAGTATTTCTTCGGGGGGGGGGGGGTATGATAAACTTTAAATACATATTATTTTTATGAGTGAATCATTCACTCTTATAAAGAGTTTGATTTTTTTTTTTTTTTTGCTGTTGATTGACCAGAGCCAGTCACATCTTTAGGTTTTAACAATTTCAACTGCTAATGAGATATTGGCATTTCTAACTTTATGGTAGATTCAAGGACTTGCAGTTGATTCGGATCAATTGCAAATCTTCATACAGAACGGAAATGCTAGAACTTGTTCTTGCTCATGAAAACGATACAGTAATATTTTATTATTTTCTCTTCTCTTTTGCATGTATTCTTCTGGCCTTGTCTCATCTATCTGCATCATGATTCTCACTGCAGGTAAGACACATTTTAGATTATTTTTTTTCAACCCAATGGTAATTGTTGTCCTAATCAAAAGTTGCCTCTAAAGATTCATAACAAGATGGTTTGATGGAAAGAGGAAAACTCAGAGAAGTAGATTGGTTGTATAGTCTGGATAAAATTGGGCAAAGGATGAAGCAAGTTAAGATTGTTTGAATGCTAAGATGATAGGTATTATGTAGATTGAGAGAGACAGCAAGAGAGAGAGCAAGAGAGAGAGAGGGGGGGAGAGAGAGAGAGAGATGTGGGGGGGGGGGGTTATACATTGAAATACCAGGGAAATGGAAAAAAAAAGAATTTTGAGAGTGGTGTATGGAGAAGGCAAAGAGGACAAAAATGAAGAAAGAACAACATTACTTAAAACAAATTTAGTAAGCGTTTTCAAAAAAAAAAAGCGCATTGTAAGTGAAAGTATAAGAATATATTCTCCCAATCAAACTTTTTCTCCCCATAATAAAAGCATCTGATGCTCACACCAGGCTTATTCTGCTTGTCGCAAAGGAGCCACCCACGCATGCATTACGCAAGACTTCTCATGAAATATTGAGGATGAAAACTGGAGATGATCACCAGATTAAAAGAAAAAAAGAAGAACAAGAAGAATAAAGAAAAGCAACATGAGGATGAAGGCTTTAATACATATTTTACCACAGGGAATAAGATAAGACAGACATGTCTCCCAGACATGTAGTTTCTTGTACTGTTTGTTATATTACTTTCTTGGCAGTATATCTTTTATCTCCCTACCGTTAGTGAGACACCATGTTGTCTTTGATGTTTTCCCTGCTTATTCTTTGCTTGATGGATGGGAAACTTTGGCAGACAAAGCTTTTATGGCGATGTCACATTGTATAGTTCTTTGATAGCCTGTATAAGACTCATGTGCAGGAAATTCAAAATTCCAAATTCATAAATCTTATATGTCTTTTCATCCAAATTCATTATGATGTTATCCAGCATCTAAAATGAATAAAGTGACTGTTGTTTTTTCCCAGTATGCTACAGCCCTTCTTTTACTATTGTCCCTGATGGTTATTTTAATTATTCTGAATTAGTGTATGATACATTGCAATACAATACAATGATTTCATTTATACAGCGCTCTTACACATGACTGGTTTCATAGCTTTTGACTACTGACTTCTTAAATTCCCCTTAGATTTGAATAGGGAAAATCCATTTTCAGTAGGAAGTGGGTTAGCTAGACCGTCCCATCTAAAAATGATGCAATGTTTCCTTCTTAGTTTTAGTGATGGGGTAGGATTCTTTTTAAAGCAGAATGGAAAAATATTAAGTGGCCTTTACTGTATCATGTCTTAAAATCATCGCTGAATTCACGAAGTGGCACAAACCCCCAAAATTGCATCCAAAGTCAAATTTGAGTTATTTTCAGTTTTATCATTCTCTGGCCATGGTCTTTCATTTCACAAAATTTTAGAACCCAATTCTCTCTAATTTAAGAGATAATTAAAGTGCAAAAACAACACTAAAAAAAAAAAAAAAAAAAAAACGACATTAAAAAATATCCACGAACTGGCACAAGGGTGCGCGCCGTTTCGCACCATTGAGTTCTATACAGGAAAACTCAGCGGCGCGCGTGCTTGTGCTGGTTCGTGAATTTAGTGACACACCACAGCACGACACTTGTGGCGGTTCATGGAATGTTTTGAGTGCGCAAAATCGTACTTGCTTTCTACATGAAGTGCCACTTTGTTGATTCTTCTTAAGCTGAAGCAACATTTCTACATAACGACACCAGCGTTTGAAGCTTTACTGTGTTAAGATTTGAACTTAGTTTGAGTAGGATTCTACATGGAAGGCGAGAGTAGATACTTGACTTTCTATCTGTGCTTGAATCATACCGCTTAACTTCATAAAAAATGGCGATGAGCAGTTGAAAAACAGATAAAATCTTTAATTGCGTTTTACTCGAAAAGTGATTTCGCTCATCTGCGGTCACATGTGCCACTTCTTGGATTCAGCGACGAAATGATTGTAGAATCTGTAGATCTTTATAAAATTCCGTAGGCTTTTGCTCATTAACCTGTTATATACTTTTTCCCCCTGCTTGAGGAAAAAACAACAACAAATACATAATTGAAACATAGATACTTCTATTTGGCTGACAGCCAAAAGCATGTTAAATAAATCCTACGTACAGTTGTGGCCTTTTCAAGCTCTCTGCATATGACATTATGAGGGTATTAAGCAGCCCCATGTGTAAAATATTGAAAAGGTAAAATAGCATGAAAGGTACCAAACAATGCTTTATGTTACACCCAGTGAACCCGTTGCTTTATACTGAAGAGGTTGATCTCTGTATTAAACCTGTGGAAAATATGCGAAGTCACTAGATGAAAGATTCTGAAGGAATTTTTTTTTTTGAAGGAGTATTTTGTGAAGTAGGAATGAATCTTCATATTTTCACCCAACAGACGCTTACTGAGCAAAGCAGGAGTTGAAATATGACTTGGGGGGGAGGGGGTTAAGATGTTGGATACTCCACTGATCTGTATCAAATATTCATAGGGTACTGATTCCGATGATCCACCATGAGCAAAATATGGAGGACCTGGCATATTGCAATGAGACTTATTAGGAACTTGAGAAAGGAAGAGGGAAAGAGAGAGAGAGAGAGAGAGGGGGGGGGGGGGGAGAGAGAGAGGAGAGAGGAAGGGAGGGGAAAGGGGAGGGATGGAGAGAGGGGAGAAAGAAAAAGGAGAGGAAGGAAGAGGGGAGAGGGAGGGAGAGGGAAAGAGGAGAGAGGGAGGGATGGAGAGGGAAAAGCGGGGTATAAGAATTAGAAGAGAGAGAGGGGAAAGGGAAAAGGGGGTAGGAAGAAGGATGGAAAAGAGAAAGGAGTGGGGGGTGTACTTGGGGAAGAGAAAGAAATGGGAAGATAGAAGAGATAAAAGAAGAAATGATAGAGAAGAAGAAAAGTAGACGCTAATGACTGTTCCGGAGTTTTGGGTGGTGCACTTCACAATAAAATTGTCAAAAACTTAGTGTGCGGTCCCCGCGATCAAAAGTCAATAATGTTGCACTTGCGTAAAGCCGATGGGAGTTCTATTGTGTTGGCAAGCACAAGCATTGTGAAAGTTGTGCGGGGAGCTGTTGGCTTGCAGGGGTCATAGCATAGGGCAGAGTATACTGTTCTATTGCATTCCTTTCAGAAATTTACTCTAAAATTCACTTAAAATCATGAATGAAATATCACACACTCTAATACACATATCTTTTTTATGCAAGGCAGATAATGTGAGACTATATTTAATCAGTTTTATGTCAATTTTCTTTTTGCTACCAAAACTGTACCTGAGCTTTATAAGCAGTCACACTTTCTAGATGAATAATATTGGCACTGATGCATTCATTTAGCTAATCACAAGCTTTGAGCATTGTGATTTTGTAATATAATTTCCAAAAGTGCCATATATTATTTGGCACATCTAATACAACAACATATCAATCAAGCTTTGTTTCCTTTTCTAGTTTTGCTTATTCCTTTAGCTGAAGCTGTTTGAGTAACTTTATATATTTCTGTCTGAGAAAGCAGCAGTCATCTTCTTGCTTTCTCTATATGCTACCTTGCTTTTCTTAACCCATTCGTGACAGGAATTATTTGAAGCCTAATTTGATCAGCTTTAATTCTTCAAATTGGCAACACCAACATTTTTATTTTATTGCTACATTTTTCTTATAAAACGTCATGTATCTGAAATGAATATAAATTGACAGAAATTATGATTAGAAGTCAAAAAGGTGCCAATTTGCAGGGAAAAACAGTGATTTTAAACTTTCTATCACATTGCCAATTTAAGGATTTTAATGCTTATTTTCCTTTAAAAAATTTTCAGCATCAAACAACGAATATTGACGCAACCAAAATGGGCACAGCTTGTGTAGAATTTTTTGCTCTTTCTGCTCATGTATTTGGTATGATTTTTAGGGCTTTGCATCAAAAGATATTAGGCCAAACCACAAAATGTGGACCTCTGTCATGAATGGGTTAAAAGGAAATGGCTTATCCTCCTTATGAAGTATTCATGTTTGATGAAGTAGAAATGGATCTAGCATCTGACAGGGTGTCAAACTCCTGTGAAGAAATAACTTTTTAGGAGGCAGAAATTTGGAGATAAGACTTTCATTCATTCAGTCTTGAAGCTGAAAAAAATAGCAGAGCTCGCTAACGTGCCGCTTTTGGAATATCAATGAGATGGACCAATTTTCTTTCCCACCCTTATCATGAATGCTAATGAATAACTATGCATCTGTGTTAGATGTCACCACAAAACATGGACAAAGTTAGTAGATGTTATTGTTCTGTTTTTAGATTTTCCATATTTTGTGTACAGTGGTTTTTATCATGCATCATTTGTAGCAGTTGACTCAATTTCTCATGTTTTAAGGTGATATACCTTTCCAGTATACCTATAGTTATTTGTACCTGGTATGTAACCAACCTTTTCCAATAATGCGTCTTTCACAGTACAGTCTTACCCCCGGTACTCCACTTTATTTTCAGTAAATTTCAATTTTTGAAAATTAACCATCTAGATTTCAGATCATCTTTCTTCCTTTTAAATTGAATCACCAAGAAAGACAAAGATTCACTGCAAGATTACTTCTCAAAACAAGCTGTTCTGCGACACAAGTTAAAATGTAGAAGCATTTCATGAGGAAATGATTTTGAAGGATGATATTTTGAATCTTCAAATTAGCATATAGATTACTTTCTTCCAGAGGAAGATTTACAGATGATAATTGGTGCTTTAATAGAGATCAGTATCTGGCAGACAAGTATTAAGTTGTTTGGAGAATTTTACTTTCTTTTGCTCAGCCTTTTCATGTGATATTCTTTGAAAAAATGTATTGCCCCCCCCCCCCCCGTCTGTCTGTCTGTCTGTCTCTCTGTCTCTCTCTTTCACCCAAATGTACAAAATTAATAGTAATAGTCTTTATGCATGTATTTTATCGATCAATAGCTCCCTTGATTAAACACTTCTTCATGAAGAAAATTGTGAATAGTATTCATGTGATTTCTCTAGAAATACATATCCAATGGGAAAAAAAAGGGGGGGGGGTGTCAAAATGGTTCTGTGCTCTAAAAGTGTACACAACTACACACACCTTTCCAAAATGAGAGCTTATCATGATTTTTGCAAGTGTTTCTGCTTAAGAGGCAACCTCTTGTGAAATGGTTGTAGACAGGTGGGGTATAATCCTTTCTTGCTTTAATTTATGACTTGATAAACTTCTGATAGCTTCTACTTAAGGAGTTTTTGATTATCTTTGATTATCCTTAACATCTATTGCAGATGGTTTATGAAAGATGAAGGTAATCACTCATTAGGCTTCTATTGACAATTAATGCTTGGCATGTATTGAATAGCAGTGAGAGAGAGGGAGAGGGGAGATGATATTGGGTAAATGACGTTTTAAACGAAGCCCGCAGATGGCTTCTAATGTCTTGGGTTTGTGATGGAAGGGAGGGACAGGTCATTTACACCAGAGGAAATCTGTACAAGACTTGTATAAATAAATGTTGCTCAGAGAATCATTGTATCGTGAAAGGGTGTACTCACTGGAGATGAGATGATCATGAGTAGGTTTTTATGGGAGGGGGGGGGGGGGGGTTAGCTTCCATTTATGTTAGCTTACATGAGGGATCCGCTGCAGTATACAAAGTTTCTTGTTCACTCATGATAACCTTGTCCAGTTGTAATATCTTTTATTTGATGCAGTGTTTACATGTATATGAAGAATCTTTCTCCTCTGAGTTTTCATTTAAAGCAATGTTCAAACCTCAATTAATTTTTTAACAGTTTGATATACTATATACATGACATTGATATGATAAGATGATAATATCTTATGTGACTATACGATACTGTAAGTTATACTTGTCTGAATGGGGTCAGGGGTATGTCGCTTGTGGACAGGAATATGCATCCTGAGTGAATTTTCAATGATGATGTTTTGGTTGATTGGCATGCAAGCTGTTGTAGTTTATTAGCAAGATTTTAGGCTCCTGTTGGGAGAGAGTAAGAGAAGAGTGAAAACAAATATCATACCCCTTTCAATAAACTTTTGGTCCGGACCAGGTGCGGGCCCGGTCCGCACTAAGTCTAAAAATTTTAATTACTGAATGTCGTGACCCAAAATAGTCTGCACTTTTTTGTAGCTGTAAATTACTGAATGCAAATTTTACTTCTTGGTGGGGACTATTTTAGTGCAGACCAAAATTGGAAGAATTATTGAAAACAGTATACAGACTTAAATTGTCTTGTATAGCCCATTGGCTAAACTCCAGCATCGACTTGCATCATCACGCAGTGCCTGCACAGTTGTAAAACCAATGAGAATTCTGTTCATGCTACAAGCATGACGTAGCATTGTGATAATTGTGTGAGGAGCTGTCGGATTGCAGGGGTCTTACTAGCGTAGGGAGAGTGTAGCTGTTATATTGTGTTCCCTTCAGATATTTACACTAAAATTCATCTAAAATCATGAATAGAACATCACACAGTCTCGCACACATATCTTTTTTATGCAAGGCAAACAACGTTAATCTGTTTCATGCCAGTTTCATTTTTGCAACCAAAATGTACATGATCTGTAACTCTGGCTGGCTCGGCAGTTGATATGATATGTTTGGTACAAGAGAAGATGAGAGAGTATTTTTGTTGATGTATCTCTGCCCTCATCGTGTTTGGCTCTGTTTTCTAAGCTTGAGGGAAGTGCAGTATCATGATTTAATATCTTCCTGATATAAATTTGATTTAGGACCACTTTGCACCTCATACATTTTACCTGGAATATCTCTTCTCTCTCTCTCTCTCTCTCTCTCTCTCCTCTCCTCTCTTTCTCTCTTTCTCTGTCTTTCTGTCCTCTCCTTTTCTCTCTGTGTCTTGTATCTTTATTTCTGTCTCTTTCCATTTTTGTCTCTTCTCTCCCTTTTCCACTTACTCCCTCCATCTTTGTCACTTTTCTGTTCCTTTATCCTTCTTTATCCTCCTTTTTGTTCTTTATTGCTGCTTCCTTTCTTTCTTCATTTCTCACTTTCCAGTGCTCTTTATTCCACTCTATCTCTATGTCCTTTGCTCTCTCCCTCTGTCTTTCCTCATCTCAATTCCTCTTTTCTTTTCTTCATTCTATTCCGTTCTTTTTCTTATTCCTCTCTTTCCTTTTTCTTTCTCTCTCCCTCTCTCTATCCTATTTCTCTTCCTTTTGAATGATATAAGTCTGTTCTATCTCTTGTCTGTTATACTGTATATCTTCCTACCCTTATTCTGTCTGTCTCTGTGTCTCTCTCTATTTTTATTTTTCTCTGTCTCTCTAGCTTCCTTGTTTTTATATTATCTTTCTCTATAGCCTTGGTTTTTGTATTTCAAAGACTCTCTCTCTCTCTCTCTTATTTCTTTCACAGTAATGTATCTTCCAGTATCTTCTTGAAAATATTAAGTAATTCTTTTCTTCATTTCTGCTACACAACCCATTAGTCTAATGTGAATGCTCTTGACAATGCACTGGCATGCATCCAGAGATAATGATGACCTGGAAAAAAAAAAAAGTATTCCGCTGAATTTCAAATTCCATAGATCCTGGGGTGTTGTTTTATTCATGTTTCATATATCCTCACTACCTCCTGTATGACATACCTGTAATGAATTCAGCCGCAGGCATAAAACCATCCATTTGTTTAATACTCCTCTACTTCCAATTATCACCTTAAAAACAATTGACACGTACCTCTATCTTTTTCCGGGGGCTCTTCGTCTTTGTCTCTCTATGTTTTGTTTGGCTGGCTCCGTGTTTTATTCTTATCTTTCTCTCATCTTGGTGTATTATTCCCTTGAAATGGCAGAGTTCCCTGGATATAAATTTCATTAATATCAAATGGCTAAGAGAAAATAGCTAACAGGTATGATAGCTTATGTAAGATAAGTTCTTCACCCACACTTTTCCTCTTCCCTTTCTCCTTTTTTATTTCCATTTCATTTCCTATGAATTTTGTTGCTGGGACTTTGTTTAGTAGCTAAGGACGGGGAATGGCAGGGCAATCAATTTAATCTCTACTTTTTTGCTAGTTTTCCTCGTCGACGAATGAAATATGATATCTTCATCAATTTGCTATAGATGCTAGGGGAAATTATTGAAGAAAATAGACAAGTTTGCCATGTGAAGAACAGGCTTAGAGGCATTTGAGTAAATTGATCACTGTTTGCAGAAATTTGATTATATATATGCCTGATGGATGTCAAATATTACACTATTCTTTCTCTTGGTATATATTTCACAATGTTGTGCTTTGTCTTGATCAACAATAAAATGCTTTGAGCCAGCCATTTTGAATTTTCAGGGTAATTAGTTTTTTTATTACTTCATCTAAAATTATTATTTTGACCTGGTTTGTTCCTGGTGAAAATTGTTAAGATTGGAAATCTGTAAAATTTAAGTTGTGAATGTAGAAGACAGGTAATCATAGTGGGTTGAAAACAAGCATTCCACCTGAAATTCAGCTGAAATTCTGATGGCTTGCATTCAGGCAGTTCTAAGCAAGAGTGCATTTTTGTTGTTGTTTTTAGGAAATCCAAACACACATTGATTGATAATTAGTAGATTTGTTGATTGTTAAATGAAAGTATGATAAAAAATAGTCATTGATATTTAGTATAATGTAATAGTCATGCAGTATGATATAATAGTTTTAGATTTTTCACATGATTTCATTGAACCTGATTACTGTAATGTCTACCAGAATATTTCACATGCTTTGAATTTTCAGATTCACAAAAGGAAATCGCTGTGGTGATATAGAATTACAGCTGTAAACAATTTTATTTCTTCACATTTGTAAAAAAAAAAATCTGCAAAAATGGCTGTTGTTAATATTTTAGTCTATAAGAAGCAAAAGTTTGTAATCTTGTTCAAAATTGGTATTTGAATTAGGGACTGTGTGTTTGAAACTATTTAAAATACTGGTCCAAGATGTAATAATCATTCTCAATTGATGCTCTCTATGTCTGCAGCAGCATCACAAACAATAGTCCAGCCTTGTGAGTGTTGGTAATAAATTATTTCTCATCACAGATAATGTTCATGTGCTAATCTCAATCAAAACATAACCCCAGAGGTGCTGCAATTAGCTACGTTTTGTTTGCTTTGTGCAACCACAGCTTTGTAATTTAGATACAAGGTCATGCTGCTTTAATCAGAATAACCCATTTAAATAGTCTCATGTTCTATTTTTTGCCACCACAACGCTCTTACAAATCAATAATTTGTCACCTACAAAGTGTCATACACTACGACTCCCTAATTAGTTAGCTGCAAGCAGCAATCTCTGTTTTATTATATGTCCGTTGTTATTTCAAAGCTATACATGTGTTAGTATTATTGAATACATGGGAATGTTTTATTAGAAAATTGTATGTTGTATGTCTCTGGGAATGTGAATTATTTTGAATCATGACACCGTTGGGACATGGCAAATTTAAAAGAAATTGTATCTGGTTGCCTTGTATTAGAGGAATATGGTAATATTGAAAAATATATTTGTTGAGAATTTCACTCTAAGGTCAAGTTGATTTCAAGAAACTTGATGAATACACTAGAAACTTGACAAATACAATCTTACCTTCTTCCATGTAAATAAATACAGTGATACGTGAAATAGTCTGAATTCAGACAAAAAAGAAAATATCTGATGGCTATACCGAAACAGTATAGCTGTATGATTAATTTTTGTGTCCGAACACTGACTAACAAAGAGATGTATAATGAAACGGCGGTTCGGGCATTGTTTCGAACTAGAACTTGATAAAGAATCACTGTCCGTGTGTGTCTGTGGTATGGCGACCATAGAACGGTATAACTGGGAGGGGTTTAATGTGAGCATCGGTGAAAGGAGGCATGACCTTGCCATGACTGCATGTGCAGTAGAAAACTGTGCATCTATTCGGCAATTCTTTAGAGAGTTCGGGATGTGTGTCTGGACACTGTTCGCTAAAAGGTGATGTCTTATACAATGCTTCTTTATAAAGTTTTAGGATGAGCACTTTGTGTGTGAACAGGTGGATAGTTATACCTGATTATTATTTTCAGATTTTGTTTTGAGTTTTAGTGCCCCTTGGGAAATAGACTAGTGCAGTTGCTTCTACTGTATGTCAAGTGCTGATGTTAAGTTTTTAAGCAGTGTGTATTTGTGTATGATTTAATGTAAGAAAATTATTGTGACATTGTAAAAAAGGAAAATAAATAATATAGAGTTCATTGTACAGAAAACATTTTCCAAAATGTGTATTTCATAAACTTACTCTGGTGTGAATGGGACAATATATAATCATTGATTGGTATGCAGCTTACATGGCCCTCTTCAACTACCTGAAGTGCTTGGTCCACATGGTATCGACACCATGAACATCTGCCCGTGATGACAGTGAAAACAGTTTCAAGGGCAAAATCCCAGCAGCGAGATTGTTCAAGGGCACATTTCTCTGCTCCGTCAGCTTAGATGAAGGAAATTCGCTTAATAAAGACGGAAATTGTGCGGAATTGTCCTGGAGTATTGATTGTACAGTGGGTGAGATCTGTGTGGCATACATGCCAGATTTGACTATTCTCTCTCACTCTCTCTCTCTCTCTTCCCCTCCCTCCCCTCTCTCCATCTCTCTCCCTCTCTCTTCCCCTCTCCCCCCTCTCTCTCTCCCTCTCTCTCCCTCTCTCTCCCTCCATGTCCTCCTTTCTCATTCTTTCTCCTTTTCTCTCTTCCTCTCACTTGCTGCTTATGCATTGTTTTTCACATGCATAATAAGAGGTTCAATTTAGGCCATATGCAAAAGTTCATGACCCACATACAGTAATCTAATTACTCAGTAAGCGGAAAGAAGCAAATAGTACAAACGCAATGAATGGATACAAAGTGAAATGAAAATATTTGATTTGATAATATCAGATATGAAATATAAGAAATATAAAGCATTGTTAACTTTGAATATTAAAAATTGACTCATTTAGCACATGTGGATGACTATTAACATTATTCCTTGCTCAGCAATATGAATAGCCTAAAACTTTGGAAAGACAATAGAACTGGATGTCAATATTGTTAAAACCATTCAGTTACTTTTAAAAGACACTTCATTTACCTTACTTAGGTCTTAATGGAGAGTATTGTCTTGTCAACCGTAACTCCACTGAAATATCCCTGGTTCTCCCATTCATTTTCCTTGAGACATAAAACTTCACAAGCAGTTTAACCCATTAAGCACAATTTGATTTCAGTCTGACATGCATTTTTCATGGATCCTATCCCCAGTTATCTTGGGGTTAATATTCAACAGGTCTTATAACACTAGGTTTACATTTATAGTTGTCCTGCAGCTCTTGCCACTTTTGCACCTCTCCCGACTCTATCTCTTCTTCATTAGCTTTGACACAGTTTTGCCAATTTACTGATCACTTGTAAATACCGAAAGACGTATCCAACTACTCCAGATTTAAATTTTTAGGCTAATCCTTCCATGTGCTGACATCTTAATGGCTTGTTAAGTGTTTTCGTGACATTCCTTTTTTTTCTAGGCCAAATTAGGAAGGCTTAACAAGTTAGAGTTTGTACCTGTCACGATCTTGTAGAGAAGTCTGTCAGGGCATTCGCTTGAAGGGAGTGAGAGGGAGAGAGAGAGAGAGAGAGAGAGAGAGAGGGTGAGTCCTCATCAGCTCAAACTTAAAGAATAGCCTGATGTTTGGGTTCTGGGGTATTAGCCCAAACCCGGCCGAGGCATGCAATCACGTCCATGTCAGCTCACACTACTTACACTGTGATCTAGCTTGAGCTATAATAGCCCCATTTTGGTGCATATGCATGATGAGATCGATGAGCCAGCTCTGAAACTTGAACTGATGAGGATGCGTATAGCCTGCTATTTTGTGGATTAGCGGGCTATACTGCAAATAAGTCCAAGATTTGGGTGGCTTACGAAAAAGCAGGCTAGTTCCATCTTTATACAGTCTCTCACTCCCTGCCTCGAAAGGTCACTGTAAGTTGACTCTGCATGTCAAGCCTACACAAGCATCAACAGCTATACAAGACTGGATAGAAATTATTTTACCCTGGAGTAGGACAAGAAAAATTTCATAGCTTTTTCAAATGCAAATCTCAAATGAGCACCAACAGTTTAGTTTCATATTTTGTTAAAAGCAAGATGTCCTCATGTGAATTTTGTTTACCCTATCCCTATATGAGTTTGCCATTGCACTTACATAATATGCATGCAATTTCTACTTTAAAAAACCACTAGCAATAATTTTAAAGCTTAACAGCGACTTTCCCAACATTAGCAACAACTAATGTTTACAATCTATTCTAACTGTTAAAATAAGATATCTAATAACAGTTAAATGTGATAATCAATAATTAAGGCCTTAAAAAGTGCTCATGAATGGTTACACTGTCATGAGCTGGTCTAATATTTATCTTATGAAGATGTGAAATTATTTCAGTCACCAGAGTTAGCCCTGTTAACTACTCACTTCTCTAATTCTCATAGACTCAATACAGTTCCTATAGGCAATGGGTTAATACGAATACTCCTTAGAGTATTCATAGTATTTCCACTTCCTTCTGATCCCTCAGAGGCAAACCTATACATCCACCTATCGATTCTTGGAGATCTCACGATGAAGCGACAACGTCCCAATATTTGCTTGCTTGGTTACCTAATGTAGCCAGTCAGCTGACAATCTATCTAATTGGCTGTAGTAACAGAGGAGGACACATACAATTTAGAAAAAGGTATCAGTGTTAGCAAGATGATGTGGAGGTGCCATGGTCCAGTGGTTTAAGGCATTTGAATGAAGACACGAGAATCAGGGGGGTTCGATCCAAAGCATGGCACTTATGCCTTTGAGCAGAGCATTTTATCTACATTGCTCTTTTATTGTATACATGAAATGATTTTAACGTGCTATAGCCATATTGTGACCAATATGTGCATATGTGTTTGGGGGGGGGGTTGTTTGGGTGGGAGAGCCCACCTTGTTGATTGTCCTCTTTTGTCAATTACTTGTTTAGGAAAGCTATACTAGTATTTAGCCACAGTGGTGCTAGAAAAATGTGTGTCATAAATTTCATTGTTTCTTTTTTTTTCTAGATTCCATCTTGACAATCATATGAACCCATTTCTATATTTCAAGGAGCATAATATAAAGTACATCAGTCTGGTAAAACAATTCACTTATCAAGGTTATTAGGAATGTATTCTTTGACCATGAGTCATAATTGTTCCATAATTATCCTTCCCTTCACCTTTACCTTCACCTTTCTTTCTCTTCTCCTTCCACCCTCTCTTGTACTCTCTCTCTCTCTATCTCTTTCTCTGCAAGTATGATATGAATATAGCTGAATATGCTGACATTATTTTTCTTCCTCCCTTATCCCGCTGCCTGTGAAAATGGATGATTCCTCTTTTAATTCCAAGGGAATTAGAGAACTAAGTAGTGACTGGCTAACCCATTCACTTATACACTGGATGTCCCTAGTCCCATAGGCTTTATACGGAAGATACACAGTTCCGTAGATTTCTTTAACTCACTGCCTTCTGGGACTATGTGGTCTCTATGTTAATCCTATTAGAATGGAGGAATTTAATAATGATAAGAATAGTACTTTATGTTGTTCTTATTCAGCCCATATTACTTTAAGATATAACATCTCTAGTGCGCTTCCATGACTTTGGATATTATTACCCCTGGCTTTAGCTTCATCAGCCGTAGCGCTATGTGCATTTAAGGAATAAATCCTACCAGGTACCCACTTACTACACCTGGGTCAAGTGTGGCAAATGTAGATTAATGTCTTAAGGACAATAATGCTGCTGTGGCAAGGGATTTGAACAGCGTGTCTTGTGGTTAACCCATTGACAATTAGACTTGAGATAACTTGGACTGCAGTCTATGGAAATTGTATCTTTTGCTGAAATAAAGTCGTACTCAGCAGGATAAGAGTTCGGAGATTCATCCACTGGACCACTACACCTCCATTTAATAGTGAGTGGGTTAATTCATCCATATGGTGGTTTTATCATGAGCTCAAAATGGTGTCCTTGCTTTTTCTCCGCACCTCTTGTAAGGAGGTGTGAGAATTTTCTATGAGAGTTCTAAGTGATGGTTTGGTATGAGAGTAAATAATGTACACATGTAGTCAGCTGCAATGCTGTCTGTTGGGTTCATGTAGAGTTCACAGGGAAATTAGACGACACTCGATCATGTCAATGATGATAGGGGACAGAAATGGGAGTGTGCCATCTATTGTTTCAAACTAGAAAAGGTTTGGCTTGCAATAGAGCTGTATGTATGGTAGTAAATTCAGACAGTCTAAATTGATATTTTTCTTCTGTCCATTTACCATTGAGGCTATTGTTGAACTCTTTAAATACGATCCTCAAGATTACTTGGAGTGAAGCTCATGGAAACAGGACATGTTGTACCAGACTTGAATCATATCCACCTGTTTTTAAGCTATTTATATACATGTTTCCATGAGGTTCGTTGAGAGTTCAGGAAAACTTGAATGATTAGATGAACTCAGTGAGGAAATTGAATAGAATGGAAGTGAGCCATCTATTGTTGTGGAATAGGTGAGGTTTTGGTGGCCCAGAAGACTAAACTAAAGAAAGAAATACCAAGAGTTTCCCCTCATAATCACATGCTCAAGGTATCCTTCTCAACACTTTACACACTAAGTATGTTTTTCAGATTTTGATATGATGTTTTGATGTTTCATATTAATTATTGGTATTGCATACATGTGTTTGCTAGAACTTTATTGCAATAGGACCATTACTTTAGCCTTGATATGTATGGTTTATTGTTTTATAGATCATTGGTTATGACATTTTTAGGGGAAATGAATAGTTTATATTTTATTTACAGAATTTTTAAAGTACCTTTTCCAAATCAATTCAGAATTGAGTCGATTCGAAAGAGGAAGACTGGGCAGACTCATGAAAATGATATAAATGATATAAATGATATAAGTAGGGGGGATTTTGATAATGAGCTCAAATATCATTCATTGGATCAACATGGCAGCTGACGGAAGAGAGGAGATTAGTCACTGATGTTTCAGTCAAAGACAGATGAAAGACTGAATTACATTGGGGCTGTTCACATCAAGCTATCATTATTATTGTTGTTATCATTCTTATCTTATTTTTTGAAAAATAGTTTTCTCATTATGTCAAAAGTACTTACAGTACCGGTAAATAAAATTACTGGTACATTAAAATTTTTATTTTGAGAAGAAATCTTACAACTATAAACTACAAAAAGATGTGTTTTCAAGGCCTTTCTGATAAGAGATAATATCAACTTGTCAATCTTTGTTCCATATCTCATTTTTTGCTTGTGTGTAAATTAAAAAAAAAGATCCTGTTCAGTTGAACATGCGATTGGTCCAGAAATTTTATCAGGGCAGTTCACATCGAGTAGGCAATGAGAATTACAAGAAAAAAAATTTGAAACAGGTGATATCACTTTTGCTGGTGTACATATAGAAAATCCCCCTAAACCACTCCCATTTGGATTCCTTTTTCAATTTGTCAACAGTAGCAGAATATTTTCATGACTGTTCGTATTTGTCTTCTTCACTACAGTATAGAAATAAAGTATAGAAAGGCCAGTCAATGTAAGATGAGAAAACGTATCCAACATGTTTAACAGTGCAATTTTTTTAATGTGTATTTGAGAGGAGTTTGGCAAAGTAAAAAAAGATGGTACAAATCTCTACCACATCCTCCATTCACTCAGTGGTCTTGTTTGTTTGTTTCTTTTTTCTTTAAGAAAAATATTCATCTCTTTTAATCATTTGCAACCCTCACCCTAACCAGTGCTCCCTTAAAAGCTAGACACATATGACACTTCTGAGTATGACATTTGTCATACTTACAATTAACTCTATAATTATCGTTCATCTGAACATTGCCAAA
This sequence comes from Echinometra lucunter, assembly GCA_029962745.1. Classification (NCBI taxonomy): domain Eukaryota; kingdom Metazoa; phylum Echinodermata; class Echinoidea; order Camarodonta; family Echinometridae; genus Echinometra; species Echinometra lucunter. The sequence continues at coordinate 3,644,185 of CM057160.1, read as the reverse complement.
AGTGCAGTTGCATTATGACTATTCCATCCAGGGTTGTTATTATGTAATACTGTGACCCCCGAATTTTACACAATGTTCAGTGGATTCAACTGCTTATTCACAATTGTTCAACACTTATTGTGCAATTGTTCCAGCTGTGCACAATCAGAAAAAAATACAGTGTAAAGAATATTTCAAACAATATAATTTTGGGAATAATGATAAGCCAAGCTTCTGTTCCCGAAAATACATTTTTCTGTTGACAGAATTATATCATTGATGATATATCCAAATTTATGAATATGATTTTAACCATGTGGTTTAAAACCCAGAGCTTTAGTGATGTGAAGTTTTGTTTAGTAATTCTCAGTGACATGCATTTTTGCTGCAAAACTTCGGAGGCTGTGAAGTATTTATATCATACTAAATGGTTTAGTGTAGCATTAACCCATTCTTGACAGAGGGTCCACATTTTGTGGTTTGGTCTCTAATAACTTTTGATGCAGAGCTCTAAAAATCATACCAAATACATGAGCAGAAAGAGCAAAAAATTCTACAATTACTGTGCCCATTTTTGTTGCATCAATATTTGTTGTTTGATGCTGAAATTTTTTTACAGGAAAATAAGCATTAAAATCCTTAAATTGGCAATGCGATGAAAATGTTAAAATTACTGTTTTTCCCTGCAAATTGGCAACTTTATGACTTCTCATCATACATTATGTCAATTTATATTTATTTCAGATACATGATGTTTTATAAGAAAAATGTAGCAATAAAAGAAAAATGTTGGTGTTGCCAATTTGAAGAATAAAAGCTGATCAAATTAGGCTTTAAATAATTCCTGTCATGAATGGGTTAATGCGATGAACACTAACCCCAAGATAACTTGGGCTAGGGTCCTTGGAAAATGTGTGTTATGCTGAAATCAAATTATGCTCAGAATGTGGTTGAATTTAGAGTACTATACTTATTTTTCAGCAATATATGAACAAGCATGAAAGTAACTTTAAAAAATATTTTAAACTCCTATATCTTCACAAGTACACACACAAATTGTAATCCAACATAAACAAATCATTATCAAACATGCTCATTCTCCAAATTAACATTCATGATTTTGTCTGAAGTCATTGGCTTTATTATAATGAATTTTTCACTTGAAAAAAACTTGCATGGACAAGAAAACAAAGGAAATATCATACAGTTGTTTCTTTTTAAAGTTATTATTTTTTATTGTAGTTTTTTATTGCTATGCTCGGTAGTAAAGTCAGTTATTGCTATTTTTTCTATGAATTTTATTTGAAATGAAAATTTTGTGTTGTATGCAGTGTCAATTTGGATCATTCTTTGAGATTTTCATCTTTACGAGGGTTTTCCCTCAATGATCTAAACGAAACAGGAACAGAGCTTGTTAAGGACATTTCCCAAATGCGTTTACATAGTGTGAAAGAGGTGATAATTCAGTTACCCCTCTGTAAAGAGGAGAGGAGGATTGGGGTGGGGGCAACCCCCTGCATGAATTCTTGAGAACATATCGTCTGTTTGGAGCCAGAAGGGTGTTAATGCTATATAAAATGATATGAGTTAATGCCCTTCTGGCTCTGAACAGATAGTATATAGTCCTGCCATTGTAAAGAGGAGCTTGTTAATTAAGGCATTATGTCACTAAATACTTATCATGTCTCCTCCTACCTAAGACAATGGGTTTTGATTGAGGCTCGGTTGTTGCCGTTGCATAGTGACTCAACACAGCACGACTATAGCAGTAAATCCCCAGTTAAGCCAAGTTTGTTACCCCCCTCCCACTTTCAGCCCCCTCCTCCCTCTTTATATCTCTCTTTCTCTCTCTCTGTCTTTTTCTCTCTCTTTATCTTGTTATCTCTCTTGCTACCCATATCTGCTTTTTTAATTCCTTTTTTTTGCTCTCTCACTGACCCCCTCTCCCCCATCCCTTTGTGGGACCACTCTTTCTCCCTCTTGCTATCTCTTTCTGTCTCTCCCCTTTTTTATGTTTTCTCCTTTCTTCCTCTAACCCTCTCTTTCCCTCTCCCCTCTCTCTCTCCCTCTCCCCTCTCTCTCTCCCACTCTCTTCCCCCCCCCCCTCTCTCTCTCTATATCACACTCTATCTTTAATACCTCCTCATCTCTATAACACCCCCCCCCCCTTCCCTCTGTCTGGGCTAATGCACACATAGCACACCCGATCCTGCCTACCGTGTTTGGGTATGTCTAGCAGCATAGCCAACATGATCCTGAACTAGCCAAGTTCTGTCTGCTGTACTGATCCATACCTTAGGGAATACTGATTATTGTGTACATTTAACTGCAAGCTACACCTATAATTTACTCAACATTCCTCCTTATTTGGGGAAAAAGTAACTGGAAAGTATCAAACTTTTGGAATGGAAACCCTTGCAAACTGGTGACCTTGAAGAGAGCATTTTGTGACATTGATATCATTTGGAGATCAAGTTTGGACATTGTATTTTACACAGAGAAATTACCTCAAGGAGAAAGACTCCATTGCATTTGTGAATATTTTTGACCAGAACCTCCCCATCTCTCTCTCTCTCTCTCTCTCTCTCTCTCTCAAAATAGTAATTTTGATTTTGTGCCAGAATGTACTAAAAGACATAGTCACTGTAGTTAGAATCTATGCTGTTCAAACTGTCAGTGGATAAGTTTTTGATCAGTGACGAATAATATGGATGGAACTTGTTTGTTTTTAAGTGAAAGTGAAACGATCATATTTCTTCATCCAACATCTTTTATATTGATTGCTCGTTTTGGTATTATAACAAATTATTTAGCTCTTTTGTAGCTCCATATATCAACTGTGTATCAGCCATGTGACATGGTTTCATGTTTGCTGTGCTTTAATCAAGACTGCTGGGTTAATTGAGATTAGAAGACCCTGTGAAAGTGAGAATCATTTGAAGTGGAATCTTTCCTTAGCAGAATATCTCACACAGAATCTCTCACGATGAGTGTTTCCGGCATTCTTCATGTCACAAGAAGTACCTTCTCATGATGAATTTATACGTTCTCATGGATGTGCTGGAAATGTTGTACTGTGAATTGAAATTCTAACTCAAAAGAGTAAATTTTCAGGAGAAAACATCTGTGAAAATGAGTGATGCAATGAAAAAGCGTTACCTACAGGCGGTAAGACGCCCTAATCGTAATGCCATTCCAACATTTCTTCAACGTCGTTTTCGTTCACAGGATGGCTCTACCAATCAGCTGTCAAGAAGTGGATCATCCTTCGCAAGTTCCGAGGGCTCATCTACAAGGTAAGAAGGAAATGTTTGTAACAGTTATATTGATCTACCAAGTTGTCCTCTGTTACTTAGTAAAGACTTTCAATAAATCAACTCCGGGCATTTTCAATACCCTGTTGTGCATCCCATGGCAATCATGTTCACATTACTTACATTATTGCAATATTAGAACATTTCAAAAGGTGATGACTATTTACTTTGCTTTAGGTTGATTTTTGAAAATTTTACGATCCTTTCTACACCGTATATTATTTATTCACTACTCCTTTCACCCTGTATCATTTTCACTAAGCATATATTTTTAGTTTTCAACACATATACTCTGACAACAATTTCTCTTTGGTCAGTATCCTGGTAAGTTCTTAACTTAAGTGCTGGACCAACTGCTGTTCCTTACCCTTACCCTAATTCCAGAATTTGACAAAGTCAAGGTCATACCAATTGTTGCTAGAGAAAATGTCAAGTAGCCCTATTTCTCTTTATTAAACTATTTCACCCAAATTGCACAAAGAATTTTATGTGACTTACAAAACTTTTGTGTGACAAGTTTCCTTGGTACAATTTGTTTTAAAAACTATGATTTATCAAGCACCTTGATCCATGGTCCAGATTCAGGAAAAAACAAATACCTTGGAAAGAAGGGTTAGCCCTTCAATCTGTTCTGAATGGCCATGTGAGGTATGAAAATTTGGGTGGCACTTGTGGCATACAGGCACTATGGCAATGAAAAGATTATTTTTTATTCTATTAATAGCCTCCGATGCACAGTATGGATCAGTTTGATTATGATGATATTAAAAGAATATTAATAACCATGCAGTTTCTATTAATGCTATGCCTAATTCATATTTCTGTCTTCTGCATCTCCCATTCTTAGTTTTCTGAGTTCTCTTCTACTTTTTTAATGCCATTTCCCCTTTCCTCTCTTTATTCTCCTTTTCTTCATTTTTTCAGCCTCCTTTTACAGCTACATCACATGGCCTTACACTTCTGTTCCTTTCATATTTTCTAACTTTCTATTTTTCTCCCCTGAAAGTCATTTTCACTTCTCTCCTTTCTTGATCATCTGTCTTCTTGCTGCTTTCTATTTCTCTGTTTGACTGCTTTCTTCTTCATCCATGTACATTGTTTTTTATAGGCATCAGTAACAAGAACTCTATAAACCCCAAACTAACACAAGCACTAACCCTTACACTAACCCTAACATCTTTATCTGTATGAACAAAACTTGAAGCAAATAATGAATCAACTTCTAAAAAATTCTAACCTTTTGTGTATTTTTCGTCTCCCAGTGGGCTCTCTAAATGTGCAGTAGTAGAAGTTTATTCTAAAAAATGATTCATTTGTATGTGGACTTTGAGTATAAAATTCCACTCCAATATGATGTGATCTCTAATATACTCATAAAAGAGTGGTTTCCACTCCAGTATGATGTAATCCCTAACATGACTCCTCAAAGAGTGGTTTCCATTCCAGTATGAAGTGATTTCTGATATGACTCCTCAAAGAGTGGTTTCAACTCCAGTATGATGTAATCCCTAACATGACTCCTCAAAGAGTGGTTTCCACTCCAATATGCTGTGATCTCTAACATGACCCCTTTAAAGAGTGGATATCCTCTCCTGTATTCTTTTAGAGTGTCAAATCTGTATAATTTCAATCAAATTGATTAATTTAATTAAATTCAGAACAATTCTTTCTTTCTCCCCTTGTCTTCCCCAATCCTTTCACTTACCCAATGTACTTTTCAATGATTAATGCTACGATGAATCAACCTATTCCATTATCTCTGTCTTACACTGTCGCATGGTTTAACACCCGGACTTCTGGTGCCATTTAACTCCTGTATTACATCTATCGGAATGAGAAAGGTCCTTTATCAATTGGTTAACAATGCTCTAGCTTTCTCATTGTTTAATTTGTTGTCATGTCCATTGTCCATAACACTTATTCATTTCCTGCTATTACCGTCCCCAGACAAATTCATTTTTTTCCCTGTCATTTTGGAAATAAGTCTGGGGTCAATGCTAAATATAGATAGAGAAATTGGTTTAAACCCCTTATTAACTCACACGATGGCCCAATCCTATCTGTACATGATTTTTTGCAAAGTATCACTACAATTTTAAGAAGTTATGTTTAGAAGTGTGAAGAATATCGTTAATTCCTTTTGAATTCTCTACAGTTGAAGATCTTTGCTGCAATTTCCTTATACTCTCAGTAAAGTTGGCTAAAAATCATTAGGTTGGTTAAAATATGAACTGACCAACATTTACTTTAAAAAAAAAAAATGCCCCTACGTTTGACATACAAATTTTTCAAACCAACATTTGGTTGGTTCATATTTTAACCAACATAATGATTTTTCTTAGAGTGTATAATTTGTATTGAATATATCATGTCTTACAGGAAAAGGGAAGTTGAATATTAAGTAGGAGTAAATTTTTTAAGAGCATGCTTATCATGTGAATATGGTTTAGCCTTTTGGCTTTAATTAATGACAGTAATGAGAGACATAAGTGATTAGATTGACAGTTAGCTAATGACAATTTGATCAATCCTGACTACTTTCATGTATTTCACTTATCCTACAGGAAACTAATGTCAGAAAAGTGTCAAAAGGGTATGGTTATGCAATAAGTGATATCCTCTCATTTATCAATATTTCTTCTTTCTTTTAAGGGGGAGAAAGGAGAGGGTGTTCCAGTTATTACAGTTCCCTCCTGAGAAATAGGCACATCCTGAGTTTCTAATTGAATTAACCATTGAATTAATCACCTCACAATGGTATCACATGATGCACTAAGAAGATAGTCTTGTTCATTGATTTTCACAGCAATTTATCAATCATAATAACAGTTCATCAGATTAGTATTGAATATCACACTTTGAACAAATTGTTAATAAAAACTTCCCCCAAAACATTGTATGAAGTAGTCCGAAGTTTTGATGTTGTTTGAAGACTTACATTTGGCAGAAATTTTGTTAATAAAAACCTCCCCCAAAACATTGTATGAAGTAGTCTAAGGTTTTGATGTTGTTTGAAGAGTTACATTTGGCAGAAATTTGTTGATAATTAATAATCAACAAAAGAAATTTTGCACTATATGATAGGGATTTGGTATTCATCATATTATATCCAGAATATGAGCTTTAAATATTACTTTTATCAAGAAATACTGCAAGTTCAAATGTATTCTCAATTAAACCCCTTAATGCTAGGTAAAGCGTTTTGGGGGTTATTTCATACATACATTAGCTGTACACGGAACATTTTATCACTTGATTGGTACACTAAATGTTATGAGTTGAGGATATAGACAATTGACAGTTTTAGTATATGCCATGTGTTACTTAAATGAATCTCACTTCTAACCATTTATGACATATGACACTAAATTACATTATGACAATTCAATTTTATGACTGCCATTGATTATACTTTAATTGACTACCACAAGCATAATTGTACTTGAATTTGTTTAATTGAACATAATAGGATGTTGGCAGAAATTCTATCACTCTGCATTAATCTCCTTGCATGTATTTATCAAATCCACCATCCCCCCCCCCGAAAAAAAAAAGAGGAGGAGGGCAGAATCTTGTCACATCTGTAATACCCCTTTCATGGTGAGCTCTTCCCCTTTACCCATTGAAGTTCACCGCTTAACTTTACGAGACCGCATTCCTCACTTCACAGGCGAAGAAAAAAGTGTCTCCTTTCATACTGCCCTCTCTTCGCCGGTGAATGCAAGGCATGTGATAGAGCTCTGCTGGAAGTACAGCAGGCTGGGGTCATTAAGGGAGCAGCTCAGCACGCGGAATCCAACGAAAAGTTCTGTGGCGGAATCTCCGTTCAGGCGGAAATGAGAATTGACCTCTGATGTCAATAAGCGGCGAAACTCGTAGCGTCCCATTCATGCTGCCAAGTTTAAGCGGGTAAAATGCTTCCCCGCTTAACTTCACCACCTCTTCTCTACCTCGCAAGGTGGAGAAGTTACCGCTTAAGTTCAACGGGGAAGTTTTCACCTGCGCCTTTCATACTGCGCCTTTCACCACCTTTCATCGCCTTTCCCCGCTTAAGTTCAACAGGGAAGAGCTCACTGTGAAAGGGGTATAAGTGGTGGATACAAGGTGAACATCATCTCCCCCACATTGATCATTATTTTGTAGACAAAGGTTATTCAATATTATGTAATGGAGACAGATTTCTTGTGAATGAGATTTGAGATAGGTTGACAGAAGGGTTTCGATTTCAATGAGATGAGACAGAATACGCATTTATGAATATCTTGTCAACTGACTGTATGTTAAACTCTTGACAAGGAATGGGCAAGACATTTGTGGTACCTGTTCTCTGTTTTGTCATTCAATCTCCTTGGTGCCAACAAGTTTTTGAACACATGCCACATTCCTGAAACAAGTCTTCAGTAGTTGTGTCCTTTTTTAATTCTTCATAATTTTATGTTCTGTCTTTATCAATTGTTCAACCTTGTCTTTAAAAAAAAAAGAAAAAATGTTTTATGCATTATCAAAAATTTGGCAATGTAAATCACCCACAACAATAGTGTAGACAAGTTAACATCCCGGATAGAGGAATTCAGCATTATTTTAAAGGAATCATTGTAGGCTGGGTTCCTGTGCTTGTAAAGGTTTGGATGGGAGGGGCTGATTCAGTAGAGAAAAGACATTTGACTTTTCAGTGCCTAAAGGTGCACTGTATGCATTATGATGCACAAAGGCACCTCTATTCAGCAACCACTGTGTACTCGTGGTTCTCGCCAGTACATAACACCCAAGGTTCCAGTACCATGCGTAAAGGGTTTCAGACAAGGAAGAACCATGTGTGAAATTGCTGCACCATGCGTGGCAACAAGGGTAAAAAAATATTGGAGTATATATTCCTAACAATAATGATAAATGTCACAGATTGTTTTGCTTTTTGGCAATGTATTTTTACTTTTATGCCATTAGTAGACAACTCCTGCTTACCAAGAAGTATTTTTCATCCTTTTACTATAGCATATACTGCCGCCACACCTAACTTTAGGTGTTATTCCGTAAAACTTCCGAAACTTCCACGCTTTGCGCAGAGTGGGAACCGTGTGTGGATTTTTTTCTAGTGAGAACCCTGAGTGTACTTCAACAAGATACATCTAGCACTCCTGTTATAAAGTAGGATGGAGATAGATACTTTGTACAGTGCCAGAGATTCAAACCCTTAGGGATGAATTAAATGAGTTTGGACATATTCCTAATCAATTTGTTGTAACCCTGTTTTGAAAAACCACACGTGCATCAAAGATTATCTTAATCAAATTAAGTGACATACTTTTAGTCATTTTCTCCCCTGTAGTAGTGTATCATAACAGCAAAATGTTGTGTATGTGTTATATAGACTTGTTTGTCCATGCTGAATAACAATCTGTATTTTGTGGTGAATGAATCAAGTTTCTTGGTAAGAAAATTAATAATAATAATAATGATAATCAAAATAATAATATTCTGGAGTTTTGTGACATCTGATTCATCTCTTATGTCTCTTAAGTGCTTTACAGAAATATTATTACCCAGTCAGAGATTCAAGCTTGCCCACAGACATGGTATGCACCTTCTCCACTCCCTGGGGAGCATTCCAGCCAAGCGTATTTTGCAGGCGCTCCCAATGCTAAACATACCACAATGACTTTCAAATCCTGCCTGGTCAGTACCCACTAAACATCATGGTAGATTACTGTCTTGCCAAAGGACACTAGTGCTGTACCAGGGTTCGAACCCACAACCTTTGCATCTCCAGTCAAGTGTTTAAGCTACTTGACTATGACACCTCTACATAATGTCTTTTCAGAGCAAGACAATTTTCATCTTTTGCCTAGGATAGACTGAGAAAGAAACTATTTGATAAGAAAATGAAAGATCACAGAGCCGTTGTTTAACCAAAAATGAAAGCATTAAAATTTAACAAAACAGAATAGATGGACTGAGAGCTGTTTGAACCCTAATTTCTATAAAAATCTCCATTCAATGAAATAGAGCCATCTAAATGAAGTAGTATCAAAGGACTTCAATTTTATCAACTAGTTTGCCTTGGAAATCTATGACCATTTCACACAAGCGGAGAAACTTAATTGCAATGCTGAATTGCAGTTACGCTATTAGAATTATTGTCTGTACACATGACTGAGAAAGGCTTCATGGATGCTGCGATCTTGCATTTCAGAGGAAGGAGTGGCTTTTTTCTGGGTACCCATCAGTCAGTCCTGCACGATGCTCCCGAAGCCATCAAGCGTATTGTTTTTTTTTGCAGAAGTGGTTGAAAGGTCACCGTAAGCTCCGCCCCCCAAAAAACACGATTAGGAGGTACACACGACTGTTTCGTTTTGTCATTCGGAAGAATCATCACTAGAAAACACCTCTAGAAGTCATTTGAATTGCGCAATTCAAATAACGCTCCATTGCATTCACACGGCCAAAATGTGTCATTAGAATTAAGATTCAAGTGATGCATGAATATCTTTTATTTCTGCTGAATTCTATGAGGAGAATCACTAGAAACTGAATTCTAATGACGCATTCTGTGCTCGTGTGAAAACAGTCTATTACCCTTTTTACACTGGCATTTCTTAACCCCGTACTTTCCTTAGTACGGGACTTTCGTTAGTCCCGTACTATCTTTTTTTGCTCTTTACACTTACTAAATGAGTCCTGTACTAAGTGCTTAGCCCAGGCCAAGGAATAGCTGGCTGTTTACACTTGCATTTTCTTAATCCTGTACTATTTCCGAAGGCCGGCCAAGGATATCCTGCACGCGCGCGAACATCTGAGCAGCATGCATGCTATCGCTAGCTAGCTTTGCGCGCTCTACCTTAGATATGCAATAAGCGTGCGTTTCTGATTGGTCAGTGGGCATTGGACTTCGTCCCGTCGCTAACCCTGGACTATTTTTTCGTGCTTTTTACACTGGCTTGCTTGGCACCGCAATTGCGGGGTTAGCCCTGCTTTTTTTTACTATCGGTGGGGCTAGCCCACTTTTGCAAAAGCAGTGTAAACAGAAAGTGGGCTTAGGAAAGTTTGGTACTATTGGCAGGGCTAAGGCCCCCCTTAACCCCACTTAGTCCGGGACTAAGTTTGCCAGTGTAAAAAGGGTATATGTGAATTATGTTTTCTATTCTCTATGGAGCTGTCACTGAATGGGAGACTTGAGAAATAGTCATCACAATGGCTGTACCACAGCCAGAAGTTTTATATATTTTAATGTAGATCTAATTAACATAGTCTGAATAAAAATCATATTTGTAGTGGAGGTTGGGGGAAATAAGTAACTACTCTGACTGTTTATTGAGAATAATAAACAAAAGATGATTATACTAGTTACGTGCTTGATATTGATATCATAATTTTATTTTTAATCACAGAAAATTTTGAATTTATCTTCATTCAATAAAGGTTTGCCATTTTTTGTTTAATGAAAATGAACTTTCGATATATATGTTCAGCATGATAAATTTAATGAGTGTCTTTTGTTTTGAAAGCTTGTTTAAGATGACTAATGCCAAATTGTCTGCACTTAAATAACACTTAAGGATTTAAAGAGAAGGAAACATATATTAAGGATAGGTAAGCCAACGTATGAAACCTAAACTCTTAAGTGCTGGTAGTAAAATATAGATTGGGGTATTAATGCCAAGAGGGCGAGAGTGTGATGGAGAGAAGGAGAAAGGGGAGAGAGAGGGAGGGAGGAAAAGGGAGAGATGGAAGGAAGGAGAGAGGAATGGAGGGAGAGAGGAAGGGAGGGAGAGAAGGAGAGAGAGGGGGAGGGAGAGAGGGAAGGGAGAGTGGGAAGGGAGAGTGGGATGGGACAGTGGGATGGAGGGGCAGGGAGGGAGAGAAGGAGGGAGGGAAGGGGGTAGAGAGAGAGAGGGGGCTGTAGAGGAAAAGAAAGTAACTGTAAACGCTGATATTTTCGTGTGATTAATTTTTCGCGTTGAGCGACTCTAAAACATATTTACAGGTTATTGAATTCGCGCTGCATAATTGCACACTCCCAAAACTAAAATGTAAGATTCAATGCATAACAATTGTTTTTTCTTCCCTAGCTATATAGGCGCTAAAATGGTCTCATTTGGATAAAAAAAATCAGGCACACCAATCTACACCAGAGTGGCTTCTTTTATTGTTTCACACACACGCAGTCCATTCAAATGCATACGGCAGATCCACAACTAGTACATAAGCAAGCACTCTGGATTCAAATAGCTGGAGTGCGCAATTCAGCATCCATTCAAAACAAGCATAAGATCATGCTAATATTTTCGCGTGTTCTAGAATTCGCGCTGAAAATAGCGCGAAATCCGCGAAAATGAATGTACCGTGAATATTTCTGCTTTTACAGTAGAGGAGGAGGGAGAATCAGAGGGTGAAAGAAAGGAGGAAAAGTGAAAGAAAATAAACATAAGGAAGGTAGAGAGAGGGAGAGAAGGTGAGAGATGGACTGAAGGAGGAGGGAGGGAGACAGGGAACGTGCAGGTTGGGAGGGAAAGTGGGAAAAGGAAGAAGGAGGGGTATGGGTGTCGTTGATATATATTCTCTGAAGGGTTTACAAGAAGGGTACTGGGCATGGATGGGAGGCATAGAGTTATTACAAGAGGAGAGATAATGGAAGGCATTGAATATCTTGTGCAAGTTGATCTTGATAAGGGTATTATTGGACAAAGGGTTGAAACAGATGTAGCACTTTGTGGATCTTGTGGATAGGTCACCTTTAGGGCACTGGAGTGTTCTGCTATATAACATGTTATATAACATGAAGCCCCCCCCCCCCCCCATAATCTTTAGACATTTAATTAGGCACCTTTTCAAAAGTCAGAGCCAATTTGGAACATCTTTCCCACTCAGCCTCTTTTCCCCTCCAATCCTTCCTTTTCTCCATAGACCAAACAAGGGGATCTTGAAAGCCCGGTGTAAAAGAATGGTCGCGGAGCAGACGATCAAAGACGTGGGTCGAAATGTTTGATAAGCAGCCTTAATGTATTGATGGGATCATATTCATAAATCGTCATTTCTCAAGTACCTATGGCTGACTTTCAAAGAACAATCACATTAGGCTTAGAAATCCATTCTGTTTCTTTGGAACCATTCCAAACCTCACCTTTCAACATAAAAAATTACAAATGACTGAGTATCTAACAAACCTCAAAGTCTAAAATAAAGTTTGCATGTCAGCCAGAAAAGTCTACAGTGACTAAGTACTGTATCTACAGTTTCCAAAGTAAATTTTTTGACCCCCCTGAAATATACAGCTGGCTTAAAAAGAAGAAACTTTATTGTTGCTTGTTTGGTATCACATTTGTCATTCATTGTTTTTTTATGGATATCACTCCTGAGTAAGGCACCTTTCTCCTGTTCTAAGACCAGGCTATCCCCATGTTTAGACTAGGTCTCATTTACCTCGGACAGTTTGGAGAGGTCTTTTACTTTTTACAATTGACTGAACACACTATCCTCAAATGGCCCCGCTTTCCCCGCCCGCTTTCAGAGCACAGTCATGGCTGAAGAGGTTTCGGCTGTGCATCACAGTGTCACCACATTTCGCGCATGCGCACATTTGATGAAAACAGCTGTGTGATATCAATTTTATGCCAAAGATTGCTCTCCCCTCAAGATTTTGTCTCCGGACCCACAATGTTTGGTGGGACCAATGGGAGAAGTCCCGGCAAGCATTCCACACTATTAGATTTGCCGGTAAATGGCACCTAATTCAGGCTGAAGGCGGTAAGTGTTGATTGTACCTTGTAATTGACCCATACCGTCAAGAGTGGGTAGTGATTGCCAAAATGGACATCCTCAGAAGCACCATCAATTGTTCATTGGTAGTTTTGTGGGATTTTTTTTTTAAAGTTTGAAATTTCTTACAAACATTTCCAGCATCCCGCAAACAATTGATGACACTTTGGTTTTCCCATTTTTTCGAAACTTGTATCCTTCGCAAATCGTTTGCATGTCCCATGTAAAACAGCCTTTAGTTTGCCCACCATGATATGGAGGGGTTTACAGGCACTAGGGCAATTGCTCATTTCCAACCCTGATCTACTGTATCCGCTTTCGTTTTGTGGACTTTGTGATGGAACGCTTCTGATTTTCTTGTGAGTCTGGTAGTGAGGGAACCACCCCCATCTCCCACTCCTGTTCACCTCTCCATCACCTCTCTAAGACTTCTTCATCAAGTTGAGAAAAGTGGTTTGGAACATTTCCCCTAACGTCGTGAAGTAACGGTGATGAGGACATGATCATGGATGAATCATAAAATGCTCTTTAAAGGCTTGTTCAGATGTGAAATGGTGAATGGCATCCATTACCAGCAGAGGGGAATGTTTCATAAAGCTGTTTGTAAAGTTACACATGACTTTACGAACGACAGGAATATGAAGTGCCAAATGAGATGCCCATAGTTTTTCCTGACATTTTAATAAAGTGTGACTGCCTCTCCCATTATCTCAATTAAATTGTGGCAAAAAATATACTTTGCAATAAAAATGTGGGTAAAAATGGCAATATCAGTCTACGTCTGCATATTTTACTTTTCACTGATGCGATTTACAATGATTGAGAATCTCTTTCGGCTTGGCATATTCCAGTCGTTCGTAAAGTTGTTTGTAACTTTACAAACAGCTTTATGAAACACCCCCCAGTTCTTTGTGTACTTATTGAATGGTAAGTGTTTCAAGTGACGCAAGAAAGGTGCTGTACGCATACTCACCTGTGTGTTACAAGATTAAAAAAATATGACGCACTGCTGTGTATTCACTGTATGTTATATGATTCAGAAATGTGACGTGCTGCTGTACGCGTACACACCTTTGTGCTATAAGATTCAGAAAACGTGACACGCTGCTGTACGCTACTCACCTGTGTGTTATAAGATTCAGAAATGTGACGTGCTGCTGTACGCGTACTCACCTGTGTGTTATAAGATTCAGAAATGTGACGTGCTGCTGTACGCTACTCACCTGTGTGTTATAAGATTCAGAAATGTGACGTGCTGCTGTACGTGTACTCACCTGTGTGCTACAAGATTTAGAAATGTGATGCGCTGCTGCTTTCTCACTTTTTGTTTATGATTCAGAAAACGTGATGTGCTCCTGTACACACACTCACCTGTGTTTTTATAAGAAATGTGATGCCCAATATGCTTTATGTGAAAAATAACCCTCTGCATTGTATGAGACATGGACAGTGTACTACCGTATATTATGGACAGTGTGAAAACAAAGAAAAATAAGCATGGAGCCACAACAGCCACATCTTTTTAATGGTAATATCTCCTTTTTCCTTGTGACATTAAATGTTTTTCACACATTTATGAGAGAACACCTATCGCAAGGTCTGTTTCCATTTGCTTCACTTTTAAGAAAAACATTGGTGATTGCTATTTTTAGCTGACACTTTATGTAGAACGTTCAAATTTGTGGGCGGAACATGCTCGGGTGCCATGAAAATGCTTCAAATCTTATCTACTGGCAAGGACTCAACACCACCTTTAACTTTCACTTTCTTGGCAAGGCATGAGTGAGTGGATTGCTAGAGGAGGGACTGTCATGAAGACATGCTTCCGCTGGAAAGCATGTATCCAAGTAAAAAAAAAAAGAATTGATGAGTCTGTCATGCCAGTCTGTCATCATCATGCAGCTTCCGTATGCTGTCATCAAGAAAGAAAAGGAAATAATGAAAGTAAAAGTTGGGAGCATGGAAAACATGCCAGAAAAAAATGGTTGATTTTCAACAATTTTCTTTCCCTTTCAAGTGCACAGCAGTTTATATTGATGGAGTTTCTCTTTCTAAATGCATGTATCACTTAACCTTTTAAATAGATTGGCAGTTCTAGGATAACTAAATATAGCAAAATAAACAAAACAAAGAACAGTATACTATTGGTTTGTACCGGTTATACCCTCTTATGATAAAAGTTATGATTATGGTTTATATATTCTTAAAACTCAAAAGTATAACAAAATTATACATGATCATTATCGGTAACTAAAGTATTTTCTCACAAGTATACTTGTATTCAAGAGAACTGTTGTTAGGCTAGTGCCATGAGCATCCATGGACGGGTGTGTGCCCTCTTTACGTTTTCACCGTTATCATTATTATAGAAGGATCATGCATTTTAAGATTCTGTGGAAATATCCACAACAGGTACAAGAAATCCAAGAAATCATTTACATCATATCTATTTCTAAAAGGTAGCAAAATGGAAATAATGCTCATGATATAAGATCAATTACTCATGTCTCAAACTCTTAGCTTTTTTTTTTCAGTATTTAGTAACTAAAGAATTTTCTCACAATAACAAAGAACAAGGAATTATTGCTTTTTGCCTCAAAATTTTTTCAGTCTTATTGTAAACAGTGCCCTCTTTTGGTATTGGTAAGCAAATGAATACAGTCTCAATGAGAAAGGACATTCATGAAAGGCATTGAGAGGCACTACTTTGAAAGTCTTATTTGTAGCCCAACAACAATTCCTGTGTTTCCATGTTGTGTCACCTAAAATAGAAATGTAATGATTGTGATCAGAGAAGTGTCAAAGGGATTAAATTCCTGCCCTGGAATAGACGTTTATCAATTCTCTAGATTAATAGGTATTAACCAGCTCTTCCGGCACTTCTCTTATAAAGGAAATCTAGTTTGGCAAAATTAATCTGGCGCTTTAGAGGAACTTAATATCTTAAAGGAACAAACAGACCTACATAGCCATCCCTCTTAATTATGCAATCGGTTGTCAGATTTACAAAGTCCTTGTAATGCTTTCTGTCTCTGCGAGGAGTTAACCTGCTGACTATCTCCAATTCTCATGTTCCCCATACACTTAACATAGGAACTACCTAATTCCAGTTGCTGATGGATTATGATCAAGTATTACTGTAAACATGGAATATTTCATGGTGTGGAAATAAAAAAAAAAAAGCAAAATATTTTCTTTATTTTGCACTTTAATACGGTTTTCCTACCTGCCCGTGAAAATTGAAAATGTGTGATTGTGTTTAACTTGCCTGAGCGCAAGAAATTAACTGCACAGAAACTTCCACTTTTACAATACTGGAAAGATTGGAGGAAAGATTGAGTTCTGGTGCAGGTGAAATTTTTTTTTTTTTAATGAAGAAGAGAATTTCATTATAGATATTCTGTAGAAAGTGAAATAAAGTGTGAAGCAATTGTTTTAAAATGCCCTGGTTTGTACAAGTTTGAACCAAACCTTCATGTATTATGTCTGTGTAGTCCCACATAGTGGTATCTTCTATTTTGTTTTTCTGGGATCTCTCCACCTTTGGAAAATTCTAGATGATTCTAAATTTTGCAGCTACAACTTGCCGCAGAAATTATAAGAAATAAAAACAAAAACCAGGACGAATTTTGTAGTCCTTGTGCGTGCAAGAGAGCCCTTGTGAAATCAATCTGTGAACTTGATGGACAGGATGTGTTGAGGATGTGTTGCGATACTGTTTCGTCAGTCCTAATTAGATCTTAATTGAAGAATTCCTCGTGATTCCTACGATCCGTAATCCCAGCGTAATGTTCTGATCCACCTACGCCATAGATATAAACCGCGATGACGGCTCTCTTAACCCTACATTCATCAACTGACATACTTTTTTGCACTGAATATGCAGTATCATTATTTCAGGAATTGATAATGTGAGTTGAATAGACTTGAGTACACTTTCTGAAGCTGGTAGAAAATGTCTTTGTTTCAGAGATGTATCTTTGACCTTTCCGTTCATTCTCATACTGTCAAAAACATTCTAACCTGATTCTAAGGAAAGCCTTTTCTTCACAGGATTAGCATTCTCATATTTGGCGTCTAGAGATGCTAATTGATTCCAATCGAATTTTGTACTTACAAAATATATTCAATATTGGAAGATCGCAAAAACTATCTTTTTAAATGTCATTACTTGAAATGAAGAGAGTTGCCTGTAGTACTTGCTCTATTATTGGGGGGGGGGGGGGGCAATGAGAGAGGATGAGGAGGAAAAATTCTCAATCTCTCGCAATTTTTTTTTCTCCGATGGTGTAACATTCACTGCCAATTCAGGAATTTTGCTTCTTCACCTTTTTGCAACCTAAACTGTAAAACATGATGAATAGTATAATCAAAGGAAGGAAAAGTGACCCCAAAATAATCAAATTTGGGAGGGACGAGACTTGGCTTATTAAAGAAAGTATGATTATGATATAATATGGAGAGGCCCTTTATTAAATTCAACTTCTCTGTGACTGTTTTGTCAGTGTTAGAAATGAATGCATTAGTCAGGAAGTTTGAGTTTCAATTTTGTGCCTGTATAGTTCAAGGAACCCGGATATTTTATGCAGACATGTTGGCATGATGTTGGTAGGTCGGATTAAAATGAAAACTAATTCCTCAGGGTTATTTATTCATAAAGAATGAAATGGATTGTTGCCAATTGATCATTTTAGGAATAAAAAGAATCAGGTTTTTTTTATGTACTGATGTAGCCTGCTAGGTTGAATGTACTTAAAAGGTCCACAGCTTGCTTGATTTCTTTTAAGGGCTGGTGAGACAGCAATATTGAGCTTGTCAGTGAAAAGTATTCTGTTGCATGTTCAAAGTTTTCTTGAAGACTTTTTTCAGAAGTTTTGATTACCTGTAGTTTTTATTGTATGTCTATGCAGTAGCGTTGTTGGGAGCTCTGTTTAATCTGTTACATTACAGCACAGTATACAAATAGTGAATAGACATGAGTGCGATGGTACGAGATTTCGCATGAGGTGAAAGAGTGACCTTCTATTCAACAAGGCGAAGCCGAGTTGAATAGAAGTCGCGATCTTTTACCTCATGCAAAATCTTGTATTATGGCACGAATTAGAATATTCGCTATTTGTATTGTACAACGCCTCGGCAGTCTGAGAAATTGATGCAAATGAAGAAAAACAATAACATTTTGGTTCAGAAAATAAGGTTTAAAAAGCAAAGAAAAGAGCTGGCTCTGACTGCAAAATGCCTGGCCAGCCAGTAGCGTGTATCTTGTGTAGTGCGTATCCTTGTGTGCGACTTGCATGCTGCATGCCTGATAACGCGTGCGGCGCAAGTTAATTGTGATGTCACAACCGTGCAATGGTACATTTTGGATGGTACGAATGTCGCACGTTTAGCTCACATAGACATGCATACAACAAGCTGAGTAGGCGTGGTACAATAGAGTATATTGATATAGTAGCTGCGCTATATAAATTTGTCTATTATTATTAAAGGCTTGTTCACATATGAAACAGCAACCCCGCCGCAGTAAACCCCTTGTTCTTTGCACCCAAATGAATTGTATATGAGGAAGCAAGAAAAAAAAACTTGCTTAGGCAAAAAGCATCTTGTTTTTGGCTCGTGGCAGGAAAAAGGTGTGGACCAATCAAATTCTTATAAAGATAGCACACAATGTGATGTCTGTGCTGCTTTTTTGCAAACCCTCTGAACATTTTGGAAGAATAGATGCATTTCAGTAATGCCTCTGAACAGAGCTTTCCAGCAATACTTTATTTTTAACTTAATTTACACATTTGTTTCTATTCATCTGTTCATTTTATATATATATATATTTTTTTAGTCATTTCATGAAAAATGAGGTTTGAGAAGCATGACTAGGGTCCTATGTGACCTTTGTCAATATTTAAGGATTTTAGAACAATGAGCATGATATATTTTTGTTGTTTTCATCCCAGATGAACTAAAAAATAGCAACCTTAAGAGTTTGTATACGTAGAAAGCTGATTAGACCCCCAATAATGGAATGAATTTGTTCAAGATATTTCCCTTTGTTTTGAAAATATCAGTTATAGGTTATGAACAGTTTTGGCAAACCTTCAAAAGTTCTTTTTCAGATTTGTTTGCCGTAAAAGCTAGATACTAGCAAAACTGAGATGCTGTGAAGTATTTTTTCCATCTCTTGTTGAACATCATATAATGAAAGACAAAATATAGTTAAGATCACTGGGCCAGGGACCTAAACCTCAAACAACACCTCACACAGTTCCTGGACATGTGCAAAACCCATTGAGGGTTCTGTATACATGAGAAGCATAAAAAAGCGTGATAGTTGTGTGAGGAGTGGTTGGGGTGCACAGTTCTTGGCTTAGGCCTCTTATCAAAGTCTTGTCCCGCATTTTTGATCGTCTTCTCTCTGACCGTTCTTTTACACCGGCTTTCCTAATCCCCCTTTGTTTTGTCTATGGAGAAACGGGAGGATCGGAGGGGAAAAGACGCTGAGCAGTAAAGACGCTAAAGGCTGCATTCCAAATTGTTTCTGACTTTTCATAAGGTGCCTTAGGGCAGAATGTAGCTGTTGTATTTCACTCTTTGTAGATATTTATACTAAAGTTGAATGGAAATCATGAATGGAACATGACATGGTCACATGATCTTGGGTATATGATCTTATGTTACAAAGTCGACAATGTGAGACTATGACCAGTTTCATACCAAGTTTCTTTTTTGCTACCAAAACACTACATTCAGCTTTAAGTGGTGATAATATCCATTTTATGACTTCACAAACTTTCAGTCTGCTCAAATTAGTTTGGTATTTTTAGAGGTTTTATGTATAGCATACCAAGTATATCAATCAGTTGAACATTTAATTGATCAGTAAATCATTTTTATGAATGTTTTCTTTTTCAGAGGTTAGTCAGATTTATGTCACAGAGTTATTGTTATTTATTTGGATACATTATACCATTTGTTTTCTTCTGATCAAGGTCATTTTTGCTTCTTATTAATCATAGTAACGTATGCTTTCAACCAGAATTGTATTTAGTAATTTTTTTCCCTCTATTTTAGTCCACCAATTTAAATTAAGGGTTTTTTAACAATAAGACTAGATGTCATTAGAGCTGAGCCATTTCCTTTATAGTCAATGAAAACAACCACTGAATACTAGATGATATATCTGACCAATCAGAATTCAGCAAAGTGCCAACAACAAAAGTCTGTTGTCTGGATACTAGTTTTTCTTTGATAGTCTACTCAATCAGACTGTTATAGTTTAGCTTGTTGCCATTTCGGTATGAATTTGATGCTATGAGTTTCTATGTATGGACTAAATTTTATTTTGCTCTCTTTCATTTGTCTTTTAAAAGATGTAGGTAGCTATAATGACTGATGGTTTACGGTACAAACCAAGTCAAGTCAATAGCTAGTGCTGTTTAATAGTGAAACATTTGTCTAATTCTCAACAGGGAGATGGGAGTTTTATTGCATATAGCTCTCTGAATCCCAAAGCTGGTGGCGCTCTAATTTTAGGGTATTTAAAACAGTTGATTTTCTTGGAAAGGGTATTTCAGGGCCCCGTCTTATCAAGAGTTGCGATTGACTCAAATCAGTCAGAACTATGAGATTGATCTCAGCCCCAATCTGTTAAGTAGACAGTTGAAATCAATCTCAAAGTTGCTATTGATTTGAATCCATCACAACTCTCTATAAGACAGGGCCCTGGTGATATTGATCACTGTTGAGTGAAATGTTATGATGATTGCACATTCATCATAGCAAAAGTCACTTTTTTCCCTTAATTTTTAAAAAATTTGCTATGTAATGATTTTCCGGTGATGAATAATGATTTGAAATTGCTGAAGATTTGATGTCAGTTGAAGGAAAGAATCATGCATAAAGAAAAGAAAGGTATGATGGTGCAATTAGACTGGAACAGTGAAAAGGGCGATTTGCCCCCCAAATGTTTAAAAAATAGCCCTCATAAGTTGCAAAATAGCCCCTTAAAGTGATTACACAATGGTAAATTTTTTTTGGATATGTGATTGAGAATAGTATTCTAAGAAAAAATACATTAAAAATATGATGATTTTCAATCGAAATCAATGCATTTTGGCTAATTTTCTCATAAAAATTCAAGAGTTGACCAAAAAATTTGAGTATGAGGTATGACGTCAAAGTGGGTACCCAGCTTCGCGCATTGCAGTTGTGCTGCGCGCTAGACTGTACAATATGTATTATACCTTGCGCGCATTTTGTTAGAATTGCGCGACATGGTACCCACTTTGACGTCATTTTGACGTCAAAGTGGGTACCCAGTTGAAACTGGGTCACAGCTGAGGGGTGAAAAATATCCTGAAATCTCACCACATTTGGGGGTTTCCTTGGCAACACGACTTTTAAAAAAACTTTAGGCAGATGATTTTCTGCTAATGAAATCATGCTCTTTTAAATGAACTAACATTGTTTCAGCATTGGGTACCCCCTTTAAATTGCCATTGGGTTCAATGCAAAATGCCATTTGGAATGAACAGAAGTAAGCGAAATGGCCTCATACAAAAAAATCTTAATTTTTTCCCAGGACTGGAAGTAAGTGCCCCAACCCCTTATGTCCCTGGCATCAGTATCGATAGCTGATATAGATTAATATTGAATATATGCGATAGGAAGAATTAACCTGTCCCTTTGATAGGGCTCAAGCAGTAAGTTCACTGGTTGCCTGTCCAGTAGTATGGTGAATTAACTCTCAATGAGATGCAGGGCCGGATCCAGACATTTTCAAGGGGGGGGGGGGGGGTTCGGCTATAAAAAAAGGGTCCTCGGTATTTTCAGGTGTATTTTACCCCCCGAATTCTCGCTGATAAGCAAATAAAAAGGTTTCAAAAGGGGGGCTGCTGCCGATTCGGCCCCCTGGCTGTCAAAAAAAGGGGGCCTGCAACCGATTCGCCCTCCCCCTGGATCCGCCCCTGAGATGTATTTACCATGCAATTACTCATCTATCTGCTTACATTTTGGGCTTTATTTTGCTCTATTTTGCGATGTCTCTTCACATCACTATTTGTTATTGTCAGTGCATCTATAGGTGAATTCAATTTGTTTTCCTACTCGAGCCACAGTTTAAATCCTTGTTTGGAATGGGTTTTCGAATGGATTAGCTTGACTCCCCCCTCCCCCCATGTTTACTGAATAGTCATATTCAAGCTTTTTCATGTTCATGTATTTTTTTCCTTTCATACAATGGTTGACCCTGATGGGAACCTAGTGAAGATAGAGTGTCATGTGACTCTGTTTGTATTGATGGATTTATCGAGTCAATTATTACAAGATTAGTTATTATCTGATTCTTTGTTTAATCGATGCAATAATACAAATATCATCTGTTGATGGAAAACCCCTATGGCACAAAACTGGCACCTCTGTAATATACCAAACACATTTTTCAGTGCAGTGGGATTTTTTTTTCACTCTATCGAAATAGAATCCAGGTCCAGTATATAGAAAAATAAATGCAAAGCTTTTGCCAGAGTGAGAAAAAAATATTACACATAAGTTAAATGAGTTAAATGAATTTATTGAGTCAATTATTACATGATTAGTTATTATCTGATTCTTTGTTTAATCATGCAATAATACAAATATAATCTTTTGATGAAAAACCCCTATGGCACAAAACTGGCACCTCTGTAATATACCAAACACATTTTTCAGTGCAGTGGATTTTTTTTTCACTCTATCGAAATAGAAACCAGGTCCAGTATAAAGCAAAATAAATGCAAAGCTTTTGCCAGAGTGAGAAAAAAATATTACACATAAGTTAAATGAGTTAAATGAATTTATTGAGTCAATTATTACATGATTAGTTATTATCTGATTCTTTGTTTAATCGATGCAATAATACAAATATCATCTGTTGATGAAAAACCCCTATGGCACCAAACTTTCACCTCTGTAATATACCAAACACATTTTTCAGTGCAGTGGGGTTTTTTTTTTCACTCTGTCGAAATAGAAACCAGATCCAGTATAGAGCAAAATAAATGCAAAGCTTTTGCCAGAGTGAGAAAAAAATATTACACATATGTTAAATGAGTTAAATGAATTTATTGAGTCAATTATTATATGATTAGTTATTATCTGATTCTTTGTTTAATCGATGCAATAATACAAATATCATCTTTTGATGAAAAACCCCTATGGCACAAAACTGGCACCTCTGTAATATACCAAACACATTTTTCAGTGCAGTGGGATTTTTTTTTCTTCATTCTATCGAAATAGAAACCAGGTCCAGTATAGAGAAAAATAAAATGCAAAGCTTTTTCCAGAGTGAGAAAAAAATATTACACATAAGTTAAAAATTTGAAAGCATCAGTGTTTCATTTCCTTTCTTACTCCATTATGAAAGGAAATCAAACTCCCAGCTCTTCATAAACAAAGAACTATGGGGATTTTTTTCTTTTAACTAAAATTCATTGTTAATTATTGCAGACAGTTGGGTAGTCCTTGAGAAAAAGGGGAATAGAAAAAGTTTATGTATATTGATAGATGTTTATGTAAGACTAATGCAGATGCAGACTTCTTGTATTAATGCTTTGATTGACATTTAGTTAAATACAAACTGTTGTATACTTTTTGTCATATCAATGCACTGGTTATTTAAGACTAAATATATTTTGTGATAAAAAGAAAAAACCCATCAAAACCATTTATTGTTAACTGGTGCATTGGTCATTCAAAAGGCTGAACTTATTTCAAGAAGGTTTAGTTAATGAGACTAATTCCCCTCATTTCTAAAGTGGGACTTTTGAAAGAATGAGTAGGCAATACCCTGGTGGTTGACTTCCATTCAGTGTGTGTGCATGCGTGTTCTTGTTACTTCTGCACTGCTTTTGTCTGAATCGTGACCCGAACACAGCGCTTTGACAGCAACCAGGAAAAAGAGATATGAAATTATGACCTGATTCATATTATAAGCAACCAGCTTCAGACAGGATTTTCTCTGCTACACACGGAATTATTGTGAGATACTTCAACGTGCTTCTGATGTCATTATTTTCTTCCTAATCACTAATCGGGACATTTCCTTCCCTCTTTGTCTATTATCTTCTTTGCAGCCAAACATCACCGGATCATACCATGAATAGGAAAAATGGAGGGGGTGAGTAAATTTACTTTTCAAGAATCTTAGGGTGAGAAAAGGTTTGTTTACTTTTTCAAAACCTTGCTTTCTCATTTTCTATAGCTTATGAAATTTGTTTGGAAAAACAATGTTTTTTGCTTGAGGTACCTTCTCATAGATTTTTATTATATTAAATCAAGGAATTAGTCTATAATAACTCATGGATCAAATACACTATTAGAGGGTCAGTCATATGGGATGTTAAACCTTGTTTTAAAAATTGTCAAATTTTAAAAGGTGAGTGTAATGAAATGAAAAAAGGGTGTGTGTTTCACAAATGTATCTGTATGCTACAACACACTGATTAGGGAGTAGGTTTAGGGGCCGTTCTGCTCACAACACTTTTTCCACCTTCAAATGAAAGCCCCACATCACATATACTAAGTGTTTTATTTTTGTTTTTGCTCTTTTTTATGCCTCTGACCACCAAAGATGGGTGCCGGAGGCATTATTTTGGTACTGTGTCATATCTGCATGGGGTGTTAGTTGTAGATGGTGGTAGTACATTGTCTAATGAAAAACAAGTGGTGTTAACTCTGTATCAGTATAGCACCAGAACCGTGAGACAGTTGATAGGGGGCAGAGCATTGATCACCTGCAATGGTCTGCCCCCTTATCCCTTGCTCTCTCTTATCTTCACATCTATGTCCTGTATGAAATGAAATGAATTAATGCTGTTTTGACTCTTACCAAATGATTGTATTGTCCAAAAACTGGCATGTTTACAGGCAGGATCAGGATCGGATCTTTGTTTTTCAAACTAAATGTATGAATATGTTCCACATGCAAGTCTCACTGGTGGAAAAAAATGTATTGTGGTGGTGATGGGGGGGGGGTGCTATTATAATGGGCACTGGGTGGTGTGCCTTCTATTACCCTTCTGTGATTTCACTCTGTATTATTTGTGGTTGGATAGATTTAAAAGTTTTCAGGAGATATATCAGAACACCTTTCCCTCTTACACTCGCCCACTCCACTCTCCCCTTCCTGCTTACTTTCTCCGTTTCCACAACCCCTAACCAGGGGCGGGGCAGACAGGGACTGAAATTTGATTGGGGACAATATGACCAGCCCTCTCAACCTGTATCAACCGGCACTAAGATCCAAAAATTGATCAGCCCTTGAGCAAAAATGTTGTGTGGCCTGTGGGCAGATCATCTCAAACTCCCCATAGCCAATCCAAACATACCCCATCCTCTCCCCCTTTTCTTTCCTCCTTACCACCACCATACACCCCCTCCCCCCATCACTCCTCTGTTAGAAGAGTAATGAAACAGACCCAAAGGAGAAGCTATTAGCTATATTTTGGGCATGGTCAAAAAAGGAAGTTGGAATATAAAAAATGGGTACTTCAGGGGAAGTTTTCTTTGCAGCGACTTTGTGGTATTTGATAGATTGCATAAGATAGGTATACAAAACTATATAACTGCCTTATCAAAACTGTATTGATTGAGTTCCTACTGTGTTTAAAAATGAACAGAAATCATTACAGATAGAAAATGAGAATAAGAGCACTGACTTCCTTTTGTTATGACGCAGAAAGATAATACACAATCTCATAAAGATTTAACAATAACATGGCCATACAATATAACATATTTTATGGATTTTATGTGGTTTATAGGTATTTTCCCCCATTCAAGTTTAATAGGTACAACTAAGTAAAGAGGAAGGTTTTTGAAAAATGGACTGATTAACTGTTATAGGGAATAGTTGCTCATAAAGATTTAAAGGCCTTGGACATTAGTGGCAATATTCTCTATAACAAGGAAACAAAGGTTTGTTATTTTGTCCAAGAAATTGTCCTCCAAATTGGGCATTGTTTATTCACATTTTGTGGTTTATTTGAATTTTGTTTTTTAACAATCTGAGTGGAACAAAATGGGAAAAACCAACTATGATGTACATTCCTGCTAAGGATTCGTGTTTTCCCATCATTCAATTGTTACTCTACATTGTAATGATGATGATGATGATGATGGTAATGATAGTGATAATGAATTAATGCTGATGATAATATTCATACAGTTTACAACAGCTAGAATTACAAATAACTGTTCAGATTCAGTGTAGATTTTGTCTGCCCAAGAGATTTTGTAGATTTGAGCTCACCTTAAAAAAAAACATGGAATCAACATAGTTGCAAATCGGTTTAATTTCTGAAGAATGATTCTCATTTAGGAGCCATCTAACTAATGTTACAAAGCATTTATTCCATTATTTTTCTTTAAAGTCCACTGTAAAAGCATGCAAATTTCTTTACATTCCTATTTTTGTGTGAAGATTAAAGAAGGTTGGCGGGTATACCTTTTCTATAATCAGGTTCTATTTTAGTTAACCCTGTATAATCCTGTATTCTTAGGCCTTGCCATGAGAAATGTTACAGAGAAATCTCTGATAGAACATTATGAAACACTTGTCGCAAAGCATCATTAAACTTCTCGTTGAAAACTCTGTCAAGTCACATGACTCCTTGTTGGATAACACATCGTTCAATTAGGGAATTTCCTTCCCGGTGGTTGCCGAAAAAGGTCGGCATAGCGATAAAAGGCGTACGCTTCACACGAGTCACGTCTGGATAGCTGCACGTGCTTCAGGGTGGCGGGGGATCCTGGAATTACTGTGACCTTGTGATCTATGATACTGCACCTAGAAGTAATTGATTTGAAATCATGCCTCTCTGATTGCATGCTAATCACAACATCACCTATACGTTTCTTGGAAATTACTATGAAGTGGAAAATATGTTATTATCCTTTTAACCCCTATGGTACAATCCATATGCATTACAAAGCAGAAGTTAGTGATGCAACTTTCAATCATTTATCATTGGTCATATGCCCACTTTGCTCTTCCACTGAAGTTGACCCCTCTTACATGCCTGGTTGTAACTTGTACACCATATGCTTCGGTAACAATGGCTCTGTGTCAGTTTTCTACACAAACTGAACTTTAAGCAAACACTCTTCCAAATATTAACCCTCACCCTTAAAGACATTGGTTAACATTGTTATGATTTTTAAAAATCTCATTTTGTTACTTGAAAATGGGATACCCCGGTAAACGTAAGGGGCATAGTGTAAAAATACCAGTCTGCAAGTTTCAAAGTATAATATCCACGGGAAGTATTTTTAAACATTAGAAATGTGAACCAATGTTTGAAAATTATATAAGGGTTGGTTGCACAGACCAGACGTAATTAGGAGTGCGCATGCGCGCATGGTTCACCGGACCGTACTGTATGTATTGGCATATCACACAGCGGGAGGCAGATAACGGTATTCAAGCAAAATGGTCCTCTTATTTATTGTCTCTTGAGACGAAAAATAATAAAATTGCGGTTTGCGTCTAACTTACAGTTTTTCATTTCAAATGATGGTTGGTGTCAGGGTTTTTTAGTACAAATACAAGTATTAAGCGCATTAAGGCGTCAACTCTCAAATAAAACAGAGTTTTGTCAAAAGTTGGGCACACATACTCATGACAACATATTTTGTGCTATCTTAATTTGATTGGTCCACAGCTTTTTGCAGCCAGGCGACAAAGAAAATGTCCCCAGCCTCGGCGACATTGTTTGGTCGCCTCATTTTTTTGTGCACTGAAATGTTGCCGGGATTTGTCGCCTTATATCTGAAAAAGCCTTCAGAAAGGTTTGCCTTCACTGTTGACCTTACAATCAACAAAACTTCTCTGTTGGGAATTTTTTTCCTGTGCCCTCAAGGAAATGAGTCGGCATATTCCGGAAAGTCATTCAAGTACACCAAGCCATTACGACTTAGGAGTATTTCCTCTGTAATAAAGTTATCTTGATGTTAACTTTTCCATTTACAAATGAGTGCTGTAATCAACCTACAATAATTATGTGAAGAATATGAGATATTTTTACATTAAATTTGAAATTCCCTTTTTGGCTAGGCTAATATAATCGTATTTCAATCCTTTTTTGCTGGCTTCTGTTTGAGTTGTGATGAATCTTTGGTCTTTTGTATTACTTTCTCTTTGGGGAGCACTGTGGTATAGTGGTTTAAGGCTCTTGACTCTTATATGAGAAGTCCTGGGTTCAATCCTCCCTTGGTGCTTACATCCTTGGGCAAGATGTTTTACCCATGCTTGTCCCTCTTGAACCAGGTGTGAAATGGGGACCTGGCAACTGCTGGAGTAATAATGATTGCAATGCCCTCAGGTAGCACAGCCATAATACTGGTGAGGCTTCTTTGGGAAAACAGATTTATCATTTCTATTATAAAGGATGTACTGAACACTGTGTGTGTGTGTGTGTGTGTGTGTGTGTGTGTGTGTGTGTGTGTGTGTGTGGTGGGGGGGGGGGGGGGACAAGTAATTTTACAACCGGTTCTTTAAGTTGTATGGTTTTGTGCTTATCACTCCTTTCATATTAAGGATAAGGGACAATGATGGGTTATCTCTGAAGAACAGTGATAGAGAATATCCTGAAAATTAGGATAAAATTAACTGTGATGCTTTCCAGAGGGTTCCTAGCCTGAATACTGCCATATCATTTGCCATAGACTAGGTATCAAGTGTTAAGAGGGATGTCAGTTAATGTAATGTGATAAGGTGAGGGTTATCCAGGAAACCCTCTAGCTAGAACAGTCTAGCACAGGTGTTATGTGGAAGGGTAGCTAGGTATGGACGTTGCAGATTGGACTTGTAGCCCTGTTTAGACCAGTGAAAAATCTCTACGGCTTGTGTTTGGCAAAAATTGCATGAAGGATCATAAAGGATTGTAAAGCAAAAAAGGTTTGTCCATGATTATGCGATAAGAAAAAAAAAAGTTCAAAAACCTACTTTTGGAGGTCAACATCCATCATAATTTGGTGTCCGGTCACATCATGGGTTTGCTTGAAGATATACGATGACAGATACAGAACTCATATGCACAGATACAAAGTCCACATCTAGTTATATGGTGTTCCTCTTTTTTTTTTACGTTCACTCTGGAAGTGTATATTTTTACAATGTTTTGTTTTGAAATTGTTATCACATGTTCATGTTGCATACATTTTTGGTTATATGTCTAGGAGAAAATTATTGTTGGGCAAGTCAGTGCTTTTCAAGTCATCAATACTATTTGCCTAACATTTACAAGAAGAAGTGTATGTATTTGTTATCATTGATTTAGATGTTAATATTATTAGGTTGAGAAGTCAAGCATTCATATTGAATTCCCACTCCTTGAAATTTATTTTCCACTTGGGCAGATGATTGTTTGTTTGCCTGAATAGCAAATCTATTTTCATGCCAGTCAAGTGATTAAATGCATGTAAATCATTTGTGGTGGATTGGATGGTCTCAGCCAGCCTATGGAAAAAGAAATTTATGACTAGATGACCTATTGCAGGTGATATTCTGAAAATTGTTTTATCTTTTATCTTATTTTAATTGTCACAGCAATCAGAAATAGGTTACCCCATTGGCTCACCTCGTGCACTTTTGACTTGTGTGCTGGGGGGATGTTTCACAAAGGCAAAGATCGATTCAAATCACTCTTAACTATGGAAGGCTATTCATGCCACTGTTTGCTTTCACCATCGGTCTCTCAAGGGATGTGCAAATCATGGTCACATATTTGCACAATTTACTTTTTTTGTTTTCTTCATCAATGAATTATAAAAAAATTGTCAATTCTGCAGATTTGTGACCACAATTTTCATATCCTATGAGAGACCCGTGGTGAAAAAAAATGTGGCATGAATGGCCAGCCATAGTTAAGTGCGATTTCAGTCAATCTTAGTCTTTGTGAAACACCCCCCCCCCCCCCCCCCCCCCCCCCCCCCCCCGGTCTGTAGGCACACTTATGCACAGTTCAAACCAATCACAGGTTGGCCTTCAAAATTTGTTATGACAATTGAAAGAGGGAAGACAAGATAAAAGATAAAAGAGTTTCCAGAATACTGGCCCGGAACCTCAAATACAATAGGTTTGGTAACTACTAAAAGACAGTTCAAAAGAGATATTTCATTTTATTAGTGCATTGTAATTATCCTGTAGGTGACCTAATGATGCTATTTTTATTTTTCCATGTCGAAGGCATTGTCAATATTTATCGACATTAGCAATTAGGCATTTTTGACAGAATGTTGGGTTTGACAGTGCAAAGTAGACATGTAGTTCATCGCATTATTACAATGGAGTTCTTTGCAGACAACAATGAATATTTTGTGGGACGCCAACCATAAAAACTGCATGCAAACCACTAACGTGACTCCAAACCACCAGACCGACTCCAAAGAAGTGCACAACTGATACTTGGTCATGTTTTTAGTGTAATATTTTGTTCAGGCTTGGTGTCAGGTCTGATTTGTCTGAGGTATAACCAAGGAGGCCTTTTCTATTTTATAGTTTGTACTGGTTTAAATGATTATTTCTTTGTTTTTTTTATTCATTCATTTATTTTATTTATTTATTTATTTATTTATATATTTATTTATTCAGTTTTGTATGTAATTGTTTATTTATCATTTTATTTTATATTTTTTATATAGTTATGTATTTATTAATTTACTTATTTACTCATTTATTCATTCATTTGATTTTAACTTTTTAAGTAGTATAACCTCAAAGAGTAAACAATGATTTTACACAATTAGAAAACTAGCAACAACAGTAACACTAACATTCACCAATATCTGAGGATTCCCCCAAATGATTTACAAATTTCTTTTTGTGGTGATCATTTCCCATTGTAATACAGACATTGTTTCTGTATTGTAGTTCAAATAAATATATGAAATATATAAAAATATAAAAATATGAAAATGTTCTGAAACTCAGGATGACCTTGAAAGACATATCTTAATGCAGTTTGATTGTGAAAGCTTTAAAAGAGAACAATGTAGCAACATGTGTACAGAAAGCTTTTGAGCTTTTATTGTGGATTGAAAGATAGGAAAATGGATATGATCCTAGGTCTTCTGAATTGTATTGTAATGATCACAGAACTGATAAATGTCTAATGACAAATGATTGCGATCTTTGTGTCGAGATGATGAGTTAGGACATTATCGTTGATATCTACTGCTTTCGGTTTCTTATCGTTCTTTCTATGAAGCATTCATGATTTATCTTTATAAGTCATATCTGACATCTCTTTTATCCCGAGAAGATTCTTCTAGCAATAGATGTAAATAAAAACATGGCGTGACTATTTTTACTGATAATTTGACAGTGGCTGAAGATAAATGATTCCTGCAGACAGTTTTACAGAAAATCAATATGTATGTATGCTATAAGATTAATCATAATGTAGTACAGATTCCTCAGTAGATAAGATGCAGAGAAGAACATGTTGTCAGATTGTTGTTGATAAATAGTAGATTCTTAGGATGTTAAGAAGTATACAGAAGGCCTGTATTTGTAAACGTTGTAAAGGGTTGCAGGACATGCATTGTCAGTTTACATGATTTACATTTGAATGTAGACAGTTTGGACACTATGATTATCTTTCAAAGCATATTTTAACTAACTAGCTGTGATATGTATTTGAAAAGAAATTGATTAAAAATTTTCCTGATTTCAGATGTATCATTCACTCCATTAACATTATCCTCCCAGCTTTGTTTTGTCAAAAATAGGTAAGGGTTGCTACTGGGTTTAAGGTGAAATCATGTAGACTATGGGATTAAGTCTAGTTTTTGGTCCAAGTTGAATGGACTCAAACACTGGGGAAATGGAATGGTATAGGGTATATAGAGGTGTCATGGTCTTGTGGATACATTACCGGATGATGAATCGCATGGTTCTTGGTTCAAGTCCTACTGTTTTTAACACTAATGACCTTTGACAAGACATCTTGCCACTGTCCACCCATGTGGAAACTCAGTATAAAGAGGTCTGGGGAGCGTTTCATGAAAAGTCTTGTTGGTGATTTTCACCGACAACTGTTATAAGCTACTGAAAATCCTTGCATCTGATTGGCTGAGAGCAAATTAGTCGGTGAAAATCACCGACAAGACTTTTCATGAAACGCTCCCCTATTCCTGATATAACAAGGTAATATTCTGGTCCCAGCTCTTTACATTTTATTGTTTTTTAACCCTGATATAACGAGATTCCTGCTATAACAAGGTAATTTTGATGGTCCAAAGGACCTTGTTATACTGAGTTTCCACTGTAAATGGGTACCTGATACGATCTTGCTTTCACTGCCTTCTCGAAGCTAGGCTGAAGCCAGGCCGATAGGACTTGGTACATGTAGGTGCATTGAGCTTTCACTGGGATTACTCCAGGGTAAAATTTTCAGCCTTGCATGGTTCATTACCCATCACATTTTGTAGAATGCTTTTCAATGCTTGACAAGGAATGGCTTTTAATTGTTCTGCAGATATTCAGGATTCAAGTATGGCAAGCCCATTTTCCATTTCTTCCTGATTCAACTTTCTGATAAGGTGCAGTGTTTCAAGGATCTACATTGTACGGTCTCTTCTTTGCATCCACATTCCCCCTTTTCATGATCATCTCAGTGATATGATGCAATATTTTTTAAATCTAAAGTATTAAGGTAAAAAGAAGAAAAAGTAATTTAGAAGCAAACGATAACACAATGATGCTGAGATGTTTCAAACACATATCAGTATTTGGAATCAGGAACTGCATGCCTTAGAGATTTTTCAGAAAATTTATCAAAAGATATTGTGGCAAGTAGCCAAGTATATGTGCTCTTTGTAGGTATAATGTCTCCAGAAATTTCTAATACCAAATGGGTGTGTGTTTGTTCCAAAATATTTAAAGAATGCTCTACTAAAACTTAACTTGCATAGAACTTTTCCCCCAATGTTAAAATGGATTGGTATGGAGATTCTAGTAAAAGGTATCGGGAAATTGTATTTTTCCCTGGCATGAACATTTTGACACAATTTTTTGTGCAAAATTTTAATAGAAAAAATTCTTTGCAGATAGAGTTCACAATGAGTCATGAATACACACAGTAAATCTCTCACAGCATACCTGTTGGTGAAATGTTAATGTGTTATATATTTCCAAAGCTATCTGCCTTATACCCCCTCACCCCCCCCCCCCCATTAGAAAATCTTACTCTCTTTCTCCTTTACATCACATGACTGTGTTGTGACAGTTAAATGGCTCTCTTCTGCTTTCACTTTCCCTGTATGATTTATGAGATTTCAGTTCAGAGTATGATCAAAGTTTATGTTGCGATTAGGATGTATAGATGCATCTATAACTTCCTGCGTAGTAGCTTGAGAGTATATCATTAATCTCTCAGCTTCTTTAAAGCATACCAATCACCATAAGACATTTTGCTCTCTGTGTTAACCCCTTAACTACAGCAACCGGGTGATCTCTGTATAAAGTCTATGGGAATTTGAGAATTCAGTAGTCAACAGGTTAAATGCCATGTCACTATACTATTTTTGTATATTGTTTAAATTGTTTTCTCTTTAAGATGACTTAAGTATTCTTGTTGATATCTTTTGTAGCGCCTTGAGTGGTACTGTACTAGAATGTGTGCATTATAAATATTTATTATAATTATTCAAAAGATGAGCATCAAAACTTCTATAAAAAAGATATTGCTAGTTTAAATATACTGTCAGTTGTGAGTAGTAAGGGTGTTTACGCATTAAAAACAGCAATTTAACCTGTTAGACATGATATTATTTTGGTATAACACTCGTTTTTCAATAGACTCCAGCCCGAGTTATCTGGGGCTTCGTGCTCAATGGGTCAATTCCTTCGTGGTGGTAGTAGTAGTAGCTGCACACAAATGATCTTTTCCTAATGATTGGTACACTTTGAAGGTTGAGTTGTTGCATTAATTCACCGTTTTCATGAAATATACAAAGCTAAGGAACACTAAAAAAGATTAGTTTTATGAGGAAAAGAAAACATTTGAAAACATTCCATAGGAAAAATTCATTTGTGTACAGCTACTACCATGATGCAGAATCAGTGGTAGGCTGACATGACACCTCAGCACACCAAAAACTATCTGCATGATAAAAGCAAAGCAATAACTTTAGCAAAACATAGCTCGATGCAGCCTTCTAATTGCTCTTATACTGTTTCTATTCTTGTAAGAAATTGTTGCTAACATGATTTATCTGCATATTAAGCTTCTGCATTACTCATTGTTATTTTTGTTTGGTTTCTGTTCTAAACAAACCATTCATAATTAGTTGTATGGATGATGCAATCTAGGGTGCGTTCAAGCGATTTTTTGAAGCTAGAATCACAAGCACGAATCACAAATCAAAATGCTGTTACAAAACACTGCTACTGCGGGAGAGCGTTTAAGCGATTTTTCATCAATGCTGATTCTCGCTCATTTCAAGCCCACCCACTGTGCATCGTACCGTGCAGTTTGACCCAGGAAGTATAGGTCAACTTCGGCACGCACTTTCTGAATTTGTTTTGCCCCCGAACGGAAACGACCATGATAAAACGACCATGATAACGACGTCATAGAATAATGATTGAGATCTCCGTTGCGTTCAGTCGATTTTTAGCGACCGTGGTTCTGCAGAATCATGATCCAAAGCGCACCTTTTTCAGCGTTTCATGTTTGTGTTTTGAAAGACGTTTATTTTTATGACCCGCGAAAATCGATTGAACGTAACCGTGGTTTAAACTAAACGTCTTTGAAAACGGTGTTTCTAGGGTGAAAAATGGTCGCTTGAACGCAACCCTACATGGATGAAGTAGAAAGGGGAGGGGGGGGGGGTTAGGGGAGAGGAGGGTTGTAAATAATTCCAGATGATGAAGTACCAGGGCCTTTTTCGAGTGTTTGAAGGGAGAAGAACTGAGATCATTGTCAAGACCATGCCCCTATAAAAGCTCCGCCATTTTGCCTGGATCCATTAGAGGGCTTTCCTAAGCACCTCTGCATATTCATGATCAGAAATGAATAGTTCATTTTGTAAGATGCTTCCAACGAGTAGCGTAAATTTGTACATGGTATGAAACATTGTGCCCGTCAGCTTAGCACATGCGCAATAAATGCGCAATAAATCAAAGTATCACAATAAAACTGACACGCACAATAGATATGAATAATGCAGCAGTGTAGTCCATATCATGACAATAACGGGTGCTTATCGGCCCCTTCAAATGATCTGAAAGAGGCGGGGCCTAATGCCATTCGCGTCATTATTTCTGCGTATGCTGATTTTCGTAAATTAATTTAGTAAATTGATTAATACGTCTGTGGTCAAGACTAACCTCTCTTTTTATTTCTTTCAGCATCAGGGGGGAGCAACAGGGGCGACACAGCGAAGAAAAAGCGTAGCCTGAGCCTGAAAGGTATCCTGAAAGGGATCGGAGACCATTTCAGGGGACAGGGTTCCAGCAGTGCCTCCAACTCACCACCTAAAGCAGAAGGATCTGGAGATCACTCAGGTATGAAGCTTTATAATTTCAACCCTCTCTCAAACCAGGGCTCAACATTATCATTATATGTTTTAGGCACCTTATCAAAAGTCGCGTCCATCGGTTTTTAGCATCTTTTCCACGTGCTGGAATTCACATCGTCTTTCCCGATCCCCTGTTGTTTTTTCTATGGAGGAACGGGAGGATAGTGGACAAAAAGACACTGAGCGGGAAAGACGCTAAAGGCCGAGGTCAAATAGAGCTCAGACTTATGAGAAGAAGCCTTACTGTGGGTCCTGATTGAAATATGGTCTCTTTTTTGTGGGTTCCCTTTTGATTTTTTTAAAAAGATTTTAGAGGTCCAGAGTAATCAAGAGAATTAAGGGGCTTATGTGCATCGGTACCTTATTAGTTCAGAGTCTTGCTGTAATACCAAATTCAAGTTAATAGTCAAAGAATGAACTGTAGAATTAAGTCAGAATTCCCTTTAAAGGTTCAGTTTAGCAGTCATGGAAGACAACAGAGGCTTGAATGAGAAATGTGCCAAGATGTAGGCATAAGCGAGGCTCAACAATGATGATAAAGAGAGAGAGAGGGGGTGGGGGAGAGAAAGAGAAAGATAGACAGTGAGGGAGAGAGAGAGAGAGGAATAGATTGACTGGCAGAAAAAAAAGATGGGGGGGGGGAGAAAGATAGAGGGAGAGATGAAGATATTCGATTGTCTTGAAGCGAGAGTACCTGACAGTCCTGGTGAGGTTGGGCCCCTTTCTCTTCCTGTCTTGATTTCCATCTCTACTTCCTGCTCTCTCAAGATGTATATTCAAACAAACCCTTGATACATGCACCTTGTATCGATTCTCTCTCTCTCTCTCTTTCTTCCCCTCCCCCTTTCTCTGTTTTAACCCATTCGTGACAGGAATTATTTAAAGCCTAATTTGATCAACTTTTATTCTTCAAATTGGCAACACCAGCATTTTTCTTTTAATGCTACATTTTTCTTATAAAACATCATGTATCTGAAATAAATATAAATTGACAGAAATTACGATGAGAAGTCAAAAAGCTGCCAATTTGCAGGGAAAAACAGTAATTTTAATATTTTCATCGCATTGCCAATTTAAGGATTTTAATGCTTATTTTTGGGCATAGTAAGTGTAGAATTTTTTGCTCTTTCTGCTCATGTATTTGGTATGATTTTTAAGGCTCTGCATCAAAAGTTATTAGACCAAACCACATAATGTGGACCCTCTGTCACGAATGGGTTAAAAAAATATAGTATCTGTTCATTCTCTCTCTTCTTTTCTGCCCCCTCTCTCCCCCTCTTTCCCTGTCTCCTTCCTTTTTTGTATTCAAACTAACCCTTGATACATGCACCTTGTATCTATTCCCCTCTCTCTCTCTCCCTCTCTCTCACCTTTTCTACTTCTTCATTATGAACCCAAATCTTAGCCCTCTGAACCCTGCTCATCTACATACAGGAATATAGATTCCTGAGGGCCAAACTGGAGCCAGTTTCTAGTCTGACCAGTTTTCCTGTGTAACGTGAGCTAAGAACTTATTTTAGAAAACAGCAACAACAAACATTTAACAATCTTCATGTTTGTACACTTTAAAATACAGTCTCACTTTTACTCTTGCTCTCATATACATACAGGAATATGCATCCCGAGAGAAAAACTAAGGCAGGGGTTTTACTATCTGACTGGTTTTCCTCTGTGTACCTCAAAGTTTGGCTTAAGGGTGATAGGTGTAAGTGAAGAAGTTTGACAAGGGGAAACAGCCTTTGACTTCTTGATTCCTCTTACCCTTCTTCCCTCACTTTTATTATCCTTTCTCCTGCTGTGTTATCGTAGTTCATTACCCTCTCTCTCCAAAAAAGCCAGAGATAAAGAATTTATGAATTCTACCAGAGCTTTGCGTTAACTGTTATTCATTGGGGTCCATTTAAAGGCTTTATTAGTTTACTTGCTTGTCTCTTAAAACGTTAATTTAAACTTTTATTATTCAGCTAGTTGATTTAATAGAAAAAAAGGAGTAGATGAGAATGGCACAGTTTTATAGATCTCTAATAAATCATGGTAAAAAAAGAAATTAGATTTTTCTTTAAAACATGTGATATAAAAATTTAAGTCAATTAGATTGGAAGCCTTTATGAGCATTTCAAACAGGCAAATAAAATGGGTATTAGTTTGACTTTAAAGTGAAATAAAGAGCTAATCACCTTTTAATTTTGTAATAAAACCCCCTTTCACAAGTTTGTGGTTACGATGCATCCTTACCACTCTCTCTTCTTTCTTTTACTCTCTTATATTTTTTTCACCTGCTCTCTCAGTCATAATGCAGTACTCTTGTCATCAAAATAAAGCTAAAGTTTAGTAAAAGTTCTAGAAGTCAACCTGTTATCAAGGCTCAACTCTAACTTTTTGGTTAAGGGGATCATTCAAGATTCTGTCAGAGATAAGGGTTGGTATTGTCTTTGTGTATTACACTTTTCAAATTTTGAGGTCATTTAGGTCATTTTGAACTTGGGGGAATTCTTTGCCATGTTTGCTAGCATTCTCTACTGAGCATGGAAAGCCCCCCCCCCCCCCCCCCCCTTTTGAGAAGGGCCGCCTTTAGCTTGAAAAGTTGATCCCCTTGTAAGTGCATTTGATGATTTGAGGAGCATGGAAGAAGGCATGTGCTCCCCTAAAAATACACCTAGGATATCCAAGATACCCCATATTCAAACCATAATGTGCACAAAATTGTTCATATATGAAACCCTCTACTTTTGGTTTATAATATAAACTTATAATATTAACATGTATAAACTAGTCTGTTCCATCTATTGGATTAAAAAAAATAATAATTGTGGATAGAAATGTGAAGGTTGTTTGGGAGGCACCTCTCTCTTCAGTAATTTTATGATTAACAGGATGTTTTTTAAAAAGATTTGTCGAGGTTGGTTGAAAAGGATGTCCGTTTATGATTTATTTCCTTTCGATTGACTTCCTACTTTACTAAATAATGTTAATTTTTTGTGGTAGGAGTATTACTGGAAAAGAAGCCTATAATGTTGAGTCATTGTCATAATGGGACTTTCTTGTACTTAATTGCGTAATTAATCAGAGAGTGTAGTTTTCGAATGGTTTATTGGTGGATGAGTGTCCATTTTAATGACAAGTAAATGGTGAGATATAATAATGAGATTTGATGATGTGATGCTGCATTTAATAGAATCCCTTTCTTATTCTCTGTTTCACTTCTATTATAAACTTGTCAATTCTTGTTATCGCTCCTACTGGAAAACATTCAATCTTTGGTTTCTGTCTTAGCCAATATTTTGCATATTTTCCTTTTCCTACTATTTTCATTATTATGTCCTCTTTCTTCTTGCTTGCTTCTGAGCAATCTAACTGTCCCATCTCCCCCCCCCCCCACCCCCTCTCTATTTCTAGCTCTCACCTCTCTCTCCTCTCCCTCTCTTCTTTTTTTTTCTAATTTTCCTCTACCCTGCCCCCTCTCTCGCTTTTCTCTTTCAAAAAGTACAGCCTCAGTTAAACGCACTTTAACCACCCTCCTTTCTTTACTGTAAGCAAAATGCTAACATCTGTTTTATTTATATTGTTATAGCCATAACTATTTCTTGACTCCTTTTTCTTCATCCTTTCCTGTCTTTGACCCCCTGTTCTGTTAACCTAGCTTTAATGAGTAACTGGAATAAACCATGGTTAGTTACTCCATGAGAATTAAACGTATATTTGATGCCCCTTAATTGCACTTTTTATTCTTCCCTGTTTTGTAAGTTTGTTTGACTACTAGCCAAATATTACTGCTATGAGCAATAAAGATATTTTAGCAGAAGGACACAAAACAATAGCCAGGGTATAATTATGATGTCACTTTGCATAAAATTGGATTGTTGATCCTACTGTATTTGAAGCTTTGATCACCTCTGTAGAATGTAGGTAACAAAAAGTGCATATTGAAAAAGGAAAGTGATTATGAAATACTTCA
This sequence comes from Echinometra lucunter, assembly GCA_029962745.1. Lineage (NCBI taxonomy): Eukaryota > Metazoa > Echinodermata > Echinoidea > Camarodonta > Echinometridae > Echinometra > Echinometra lucunter. The sequence continues at coordinate 3,604,624 of CM057160.1, read as the reverse complement.
ACTACATGCACATGTAATGACTGATTTTACATAATGAAAACTGACTTGATGTTTTGGATGAACCTTTATCTTTTACTATGCATAATGAACTCTATTTTTATTCTATTTTCATTAGGTGTTGAAAGAATATTTATTTATGGGTTTTATATCCTTTTTTTATCAGAACTCCATACTGTAAACCTTTCTAAGGCATGTACCAATTGCTCTTTTTTTCCCGGGGGGGGGGGGGGGTAACCATTCTTGTCAAAACTGTATACTTGCAGAGTTATGCAGAAAGTACACAAAGAACAATGTCAGTGCGTTATACTCTTTTATTAGGTACCAGTAATCAACAGCTCAGAATATTATGGTAAAATCCATACAACTGTCCACTGAACAATCATTGGATCTGGACCAAAACAATCGTAAATTGATCAAAATTAGATTTAGAGCAAATCATTAAATAATTTCAACCCTATTGATATGAAGCACATGCTCAGAGATTACTCTTAAAACAGCTAATAAAGTTTAAAAGCCTGAATAAAAGAAATAGTGACCTTTGCCCCCAAGAAGAATATAAAATTATAGATAAGTGTAATTAATCAATTAAATAACATTATGCTCATACAGTCTGAAAAATATCCTCATATTAATTGTAATGACAGCTTGCCATGAACTTTGTGAATTATGTAAAGAATACATACAAAAGCCATTCTAAAACACATTCATTATGCTCATGACAGAATAGTGTTTTCAAAATCAAGTTTGTTGAAGAAATCTGGCATAAGAGGCACTGAACTTCTTGTCTGAGATTATTCTTATATGTAAAATTGCTAACAAGATTTATTCTATACAGGCCTTGATTCACACTTATGTCCTTAAACCAAAGTGTTGTTTAATTTACATCATGAATGTGTGCAAATGTTTAATCTAAGTTCCGTGATATTGCTGTAAATCTTTATCTTGATAAGCATAGTGTTCATTGAATTTGGTGTAATGACCTCTAAATAACAATTTCTTTCAAAATACAGAATTTGAAAAGAGGAAATTAAGCAGGTCATATATTTCCGGATTCTCTTGTCATTACCGGTAGTCCATTAACCCCTGGTGTACATTGAATCTGGTGTAATGACCTCTAAACAGTGTTTCTTTCAAAATATAGAATTTGAAAATAGGAAATTAAGCAGGTCATATATTTCCAGATCCCTCTTGTCATTAGTCTATTAACCCCTGGTCCCACCCTATTGTTTTAATACGGTGCCAACAGACTGATTTACCACTTAAGCCCAAAGGAAGCATTTTCTAGAGGTTCTGTCTCTGTGCATCTGTTCCAATACTGACAGGCGTATAATCTAGCTACACAAAGCCCGCCTATCTTATTTTTAATCCTAATTGTAATTGTAATGTAGATGGAATAGACCAGATAAACAGTTTTTTGTTTTGTTTTTATCTTTGTTTTTATTTATTTTGTTTTTACTCTTGTGTAGATCATGCTGGATTATTTTTTAAGAGGAGGACTGAAAGTGATGAGGGAGAAGGGCCTGAGAGGAATGAAAATGAGGATATAATGAATGAGAGAGAAAGAGAGCATGCAAGTTTTTAGACAAATGTAGTAATAACAAAACATACAAAGAAGCAAAAAACAACAACTACAGCTAACGCAAAGAATTTCCAGGAAAATTATACAACAGAAAAAACTGTAAAGGGGAGTTGAAAGGGAGGTAGAACTCTGGAAAAGAATCAATTATTATTAAGACTGCTGCAAGATTTTTTTAAGACCACTTAATTTGTGAGCTTTTTGAATGCAAAACAGTAATTACTGTTATGAACCATAGAGATGACAAGTGTTTTCCATCATTTTTATGTTGAGTGATATTGCACTGATTTCAAAGGAATGCTGTTTCTTTTAAAAATCAGGCATGGTCCAGTAGTTTTAGGTTATCAATAGATCAGTATTAAACTTAAAAGTTTTTTGATGCTCTATGTATTGTGTATTACTTCACCATGCCTTGGAGAACTTCTTGCGAAATTGTTGCCAATTTGTTGACCTTGTTGGAGGGTAACGTAGATTGTGTGAGGAGATTCTTAGCCCATTTCCCATTAGGAAATAGAGTTGATTATCTGTTCAGGAGACAAAATTCTTGAGACTTGTTATATACATGTATCCTTTGCTTATAGTGGATCAATATTAGGCTCAGTTGTATGCAAGAAATGCTGTAAGGTGGTATGAAGCATGCTATATTGCGTATGTCATTTACATACCCATGACCAGGGGAACCTTTCATGAAGTGTCTTGTCAGTGATTTTTACTAACAACTGTTATAAACTACTGAAATCCTTGCATCTGATTGGCTGAGAGCAAATTTTTTCAGTAAAAATCACTGACAAGACACTTCATGAAATGTTCCCCAGCTTTCTCCTACATAAGTAGGTTATATGCCTTCCTACTCTCATTCAAAGATATTCATGAAGAATTTTAGTCTAAAACTAAAATACAACATCTGTCCTTTTAAGAGGAACTTATTAACTTTTTTTTCTCTTTGTTATGTATCCTAGGCCCATAAAAGTCCCTTCCTTAAACTGACTTTACAAGGCCCTTCCCCATGTAAATTTTCCTTCATAAATTGAACAATTATATTCTGTAACTTATTAAAATTTCATTTTAGAAACCAACAAAATCTGCTTTTTAAATGACATGGATGAATTTGTTGTGAAGTTTTTGCTTAGAATTTCTAAAGGTTTTATGAAAATCTCATGTAGATAGGGATTTATTTTAGAGTTCATTTTTTTAACTTGCAAAGTTGATTTATAATGCAGTTAGGTCTCCGGAAAAAGAAAACAAAAACTAGAATTCGTCGTTGTGATATAGCAATATTAAAGGCATTGGCTAACATTGTTATGATTTTAAAAAAATCTCATTTTGTTACTTAAAAATGGGATAAACATTAGGGTTATAGTGTAAAAATACCAGTGTGAAAGTTTCAGAGCATAATATCGACGGGAAGTATTTTTAAATATTAGAAATGTGAATCAATGTTTGAAAAATATACGAGGGTCGGTTGCAAAGACCCAACGTAAGGAGTGCGCATGCGCACATGACTCAACGGACCGCACTGTGTGTATTGACGTATCACGCGGCGGAAGGCTAGTAACGGTATTTTTGAATTCGCGCAAACGGTCCTCTTAGTTCAGTGTCTCTCGAGACGAAAGCTAATAAAATCGCGGTTTGCGTCTAACTTACAGCTTTTCCTTCCAAATTATGGTTGGTTTCAGGGTTTTTGAGTATAAATACAAGAACTCATACACATGTTTCATCTTAGTTCGAGAATTTTTTAAATCAGCTGCTCACAAAGTTAGCCAATGCCTTTAAAAGCATAGTGGGCATTGGGTATTTCAAGCTAGACGTCCGTCTGTAATATCCCCGTGGTCTGTGACCAGTGACACACTAAGGTATGAGGTATGGTCAATGAGATAGGCTGCTATTAAAGTCCAGACTTCAAAACCAGAGATTAAAGAGAGGATTAAGAATTGTGAGTCAGATTAGCAACTGGTCTGTTACTCACATTTATATATATACACTCCCATCATCTTATAACTTACCTAAGCAGTTATGACCATATTTTTAAATTGTTAAGAAGTGGTTTAAAGTCCCAGGGCTGAAGAAATTGGTATACCACATTTGTGTTGTTTGAAAGTCTCTCCAGCCCTTAAAAAACTGTTAGAAAATGTGTACCTGTCTGTGAGAAATTCCATGCTTGCATAGTACTTCATGAATGTTATAATGGGCTGAATAAAGCTTTTAAAAAATCGGGGGGGGGGGGGGGGGGGAGGTGGCTTATCATGTTATTCGCTTCATTGTGGAGATTGAAGAGGAATGCAAGGCTGTCCAGGCTTTCAAACAAACAAAAAAATCTAAATCTCTTTTCAAAACTTGCTTTATCTCTGTATGAAAGCATTATTTGAACTTCATATTTTTTATGTAGAGTCACATTGTACACGTAACAAAGAGAGCAAAATATGTGGGGTTTTTTTGTGTGTGATTAGTACACTGAAGAGCATGTTCACAAATAACATGGCAAACCTATGCATATTTTCCCCCCTGTATTATATTTTTTGCCCCCTTGTGGCAAAATAGTGTGGACCAATCAAATTCTTATGAATATGAAATCACGAGTTCTATGCAATTCATGGCAAAACTCTTTGATTTGATTATGAACTGTTATTGACACATTAATGTGCATCTCATTATCTTAAGTGGTGCTGTAAATAAAAACTGGGGGGGGGGGAGTTAACGTGGGGAGTTGTTGCTTCGTATATGAACAAGCCTTAGATGTTAAATGCTAGATGATGTTATTGATTTGTTTGTTTTCAGATGAATGGCTTGCTGTGAACTGTAACCTGACCTGTGAAGAGTTAGCTAACATCATGACAGAGTTCAAAGGAGGTCAGTTAGGAGAAGATGAACTTTGGAACAGGGTAAGAAAAGATTTTTAAAATTTTTCATGTAGACCCCAGACCCCTCCCCCCCCCCCCCACCCAATTCATGGTTTGACTCATTAAACCATGGTGGAAAACCCTGCCCACTCCACTTCTCCCGTACACCAGCAGGGGAGTGTTTCATGAAGTGTCTTGTCAGTGATTTTTACTGACAAATTTGCTCTCAACCAATCAGATGCAAGGATTTCAGTAGCTTATAACAGTTGTCAGTAAAAATCACTGACAAGACACTTCATGAAGTGCTCCTCAGATGCATGAGTGGAAAAGATGTTCTATTCCACAGATGTTAGGAAGTTTGAAAAGGAAAATATCTATAAAATTCCTTCATTGGCAGAACTACAGGTATGGGATACTGGGGCATTGATTGGGAGGGTACAATACATCCCCTGTGTTAAAAAATGGTACAGTACCAATGTCAGTGATTGGATATGGTTATGAAAGTGGGAAGGGGGGGGGGGGGGTGGACATGTTCATTTATCTTTCAATGATGCACGAACTGGAAGCAAAGTGAACATTTAAAAAAAAAAATCGGTAATCGAAACTCTACTTAGTCCTGTCTCAGAGTCTATTCTAAGGAAAGACCTTGAAGCGGAGTCATTAATTGTAACCATTGTGAGGCTTTCAAAGAATCTTGGAGCACTTTTTTGTGGTTTCCTAATGCATCAATTAGACATATAATTAGCTGTCAACTCTGACTAATCTATTGAATTGTAAAGAATCATAATTCAAGTGCCTGGTTGAGCCCTTGATATATTAAAAATCCACTTTGAATTTAAAGATAGTGGGTAAAATCTTCCCAACACGAAGGTACTTACTGTATGTACCTAACCAGTCTTAAGCAGTTATATACCAAACTAATGCAAAGGATTTTTTTCACTTAGTTATACTCAGCTGGTTTTTATCAGTTTGTGGAAACTATTTCCATGTTGAACATGGAAGGCCTTAGTTGGTAAAAGACTAACCATCCCAGGGTTTCATTGATAGAATGAATGAGGGATCAGTAGGAGGAGGGGGGAGCGGAGAATTTGAATGTTTCACCATGCATTTGGACACAGAACAGTTAGTTTGCCTCTCTTGAAGTAGAAACAGGTAGCATTCATGCATTGCATTGCAGCATTTTTCCTGTCAAAATCAAGAACAAAGCAGAGAAATGATTTTTAAACCTTGGAGCACTTAACCCCTTACCTGCAGGAACCTATTAAGTCTATGGGAATTAAGAATTGAGTAGTCAATGTCTTAACATGAGTTCACTCATGATAAGTGCATGTTAAATGGCATAGAAGGGCTCGAAATGAAGGGGTAATGACTCGTGTTTCTAGGAATCGATGAATGCATGGAAACATTGAGAACGTTGCTCTTCTTGAAGATGGAGTGCTTTGAAGATTTCGTGAGAATAGGATGACGGAGACCATGGCAGGGGAAACCCCTGGCTTCCTGTGCATAAATGTTAGCCCTCTCTCTTTCCCCCTAGGTGATGACATCTACATCCTGGAGAGATTTATTCTGAGTAATGTTTCTTCGCCTCTTGCTTGAAGTGCATTCTCATTAAGAAAAAGTCCATTTTTTGGCAGTGCATACTCCTATGTTGGCACTTGATGATTATGATGCATGAGTTTAGAAGCTTGCGTGCCATTTTAAAACTGTGTCGTGTTCCCAAGATTACTTGAGGGTCTCTTCTTTCTAATTTTTACTCTCTCTCTCTCTCTCTCTCTCTCTCTCTCTCTCTCTCTCTCTTACCTCCTTTTCTTATTCTTGTTTTCTTTTGTTATTCTCTAGTAGGTTTCCATCTCTGTTTCTCTATTTTCTCACCATCTATCTATCTTTTGCTGTCTGTTTCTTTCTCCCTATTTAATGCATCTTCCCCTTCTGTCTTTCCTTCTCCCTCTCTGTCCTCTCTCTTGCATCTCTTAAGATATCTGTCTTTCACTATCCCACTGTCTATGGCTTTCTTTTTTTTTATCTTTCTTTCAGTTTCTTCTAATCACTCTCTCTTTGTCTGACTCTCTAGCTTTCTATTTCTACCACTCATTCTATTTTTTCACTATCTCTATCTCTCTTTCTGTTTTGTTACCTTATACTTTCCTCTTTCTTCTGTCTTACCCCATTCTACCTTTCATAGTAGAATTTACCAGGTCTTCGACTTTCTTCAAATGCCTACACTACAACACTTGCCTGAACCATATTTTCTGTGCATGTTCCCCATGCATATTCCTCCATGCGTGTCACTCCATTGCGAAGCTCTAGGTTCTAATTATTCTTGGCTTATCTCCTTCCTCAAGTTCTCTCACCCCTCCTATGAAGGTCAAGTGGATAAATGACAAGACAGAAATACAGGCAGTACTTCTACTACACTGCAGAATTTTCGTGCTACTATGCTTAGAAGAGAAATTTTTAAAAAGTTTATTTTTTAATGTATGTAGTAATAAGTATGTAAATATGTAGGAAACCAAGGTAATTTTGATAGTGTGCCCCATGTATTTCTAGTAAGGAACATGAAGTGCCATTACTATCCTTTTTTTATCAACAGCCACCTTTTCATAATAACTGCAGTGCTTCATTAAGCTCATTGCCCATATAAAACCCTATCTGAACTATTTTTTATTTGTTTGATATTCCATGTGAGGAGGAAAAACTTCACTGCATTTTCCTAATATGGTTGATATTCAGCATCTTAAAGGAAAGAAATTTCTCAAAGAGTCTCTGAGACTCTGAGACTCATTGAGAGAATTCAAAAACTGTATACATAACCTTTAGCTTGTATCATTTTGTATAGAGTCACGTTCTGACTTATGCAGATGATACAGCTTGAGAAAGGGAGAGGGAGAAGGGAGAAAGTTGTTTTTAGTGGCACGAAGGAGTTCTTTATCAGATCGAAAGAAAAGGTGACTCATAAGGTTTTTCCCTCCTTGAGTTCACCCAGGGAGAAGGGATTGGAGATCATGATGTGGATAACTACTTTCTAAAAGCTCATTTAGTCTGCCGGCACAGACCCTACTTTTCACCATGAAGATGCAGCTGTGGCTTTTGGTTTGCAAAGGTTTGTTTAGTGGTGTTCAGGTCGTAGGTTCAGTCCCCAGTATGGCAGTAATGTCCTTTGGCCAGACAGCAATCTGCCACTCTTGACTCGGATGTAGTAAGTGGCTACCTGGTATAGGAAGAAATTTTTCCCATGTTCATCTTGGAACTTGGTGGAAGGCTGGATGGTATAAAAGCTTAGTTAACCTATAGCAGCACATAATTTCTTAAGGTCTAATTTAATCAGCTCTCCTTCCTCAAATTGGCAACAATTGTTTTCATTTGTATTCCAGCATACTTTGAAAAAATAGCAATTTATATGACATGAACCATTGTGAATGAAAATTGCAAAACTTTGTTTGAAAAATTGCCAATTTGCACTGATAAATAGTGATTATATATTAAATACTGTGTTGCCAATTTAAAGAGCCTAATGCTTAGTTCCAGTCAAATTGATCTTGTTTGTTAATGGTACAACATTCTGAATTTAAAATAGGCTCAAAATTCCCTGTGATTTTAGTTCTTGCTGTTAATGTTTAATGTGTTTTCCAAGCCCTCTAGATCAGAAGATGATGCCTGTCACGAAAAGGAGATGCTTCACTGCTATGAGTATCGTGGACAGTTCATATATATTACAGTGTATATAATTGAAGAGGAGAAATTCTCTTATTTCTGAACATTCTCTTTCATGTATAGGCAGATGAGATAAAACAGGAGAAGAGAAGCATATGACTGTGCCTGATAGAGAAGTTTTGCAGCTTTTCCATCTTTTTATTTTCTGTTTTTCAATATCTAGGTATGAGTTAGAGCGAGATGGCGAGAGAAGATAGAGGAGGGTCCAAAACAGTATGACATTAGGATCCTACGTACCCAGTGGTGGAAGTTCTTTGATTTTTTAAATCCTTAATTTGCTGTTCTCTTTTATATGTAAGTTTATGAGAAAGAATAAGAAAAGTGGAGGTTCTATGAGGTATAATGCTAGGATCCTACATGAGCAGTGGGTCTTAATTTTGAAAATCTCTTTATTTTCTGTTCTTTTTATTCGTAGGTGTACGAGAAAGAACGAGAGAAGAGGAGGGTCCAAGGCAGTATGACATTGGGATCCTATGTACCCAATGGTGGAGCTTCAAGAGATCAGGTATTTAACCCCTCTAGTGTCTTTGGCAGGTGCAACCATCCAAATTTGGTTTTGACCATAAATTGATTGTCGCAATCATACAGTTAAATTGATCATTTGTAATAATAATTTTTCTCCTTTACAAGTGTTCCAGGGAGTCTGAAAACCACTATGATACAACATGCTTGTTTTCCTTGTCCCTATTGAGTTGTCTTTATACAGTTGTCTTTAAGGTGAATTATGCTAATGATAGTAACATTGGCTCATTATTGTATGATAGTGCTACAACAGCAGTGCTCAAGGCACCCTAATCTCTTTCCTCTCCAAGATGTAAAAGGCACTTTCCTTCTGCATATTTACCGAATATTCCCACACCTTCCTTGACTCTGTGCACAAAGAAATGTTGAACAAGTGTTGGCTGAGTACATCCATGTGACTTTTTCCACAAAAAAAAAGAAGAAAAAATAAAAAATCATCCCTCAAGCATTTGTGAGTGTGAAGTCAATATTTGATTGATGTAAATAAAGCACTTGTTGGGATACAAGTAGTCTATGTCTGAACTTTATGCTTGATTGTTGGGATACAAGTAGTCTATGTCTGAACTTTATGCTTGATTGTGACAACTTACTTAGTGCATATCCTTCCAATATGATTAGAATTTACAATTATGTTTTGGACTTATGTTGCTGCATGTAAGAGCTTTGATCCACTCTGTTTCGAAATTTGAGCAAATACTGGAAAAAATCCCCATATTTGTAAAGAAAACCCCCCAAAAATATATTATGCAGGAATGATGTAATTCAATAGTGTATGGTATTTCCCAATAAAGCAAAGGATGGATCTTATACCTCCATGATGTAACTTCAATTTAGCTTGCATAAAAAGGGAATATATTGATTTACAGCTTTTTATCTAAGTTTAAATTAGTGCCATAAAGACAATTATTAAATATGGACCTTTCATGTAGAAGGAGGTCCACTGCATTAAATATCAAGAGGCCACTAAATTCCTAATAATCATAATAATGATAGTCATAAAAACTAGTCATAGAAACTGAGGACATTGGCTGAGGTTAAAATTGAAGTACAGAAATGTTAACTTCAATCGGTCTCCAAAGTAAGAGTGCCCTAAAAGAAGCCACACATTTTTTTTGTGGGTGTTGTTGGGGTGCTTTTTCACATTTATGACCAACAAAACTCCTCGAAACTCAGTTTTTGTTTCTGTTCATGAAAAGAAGTGTGGGAGCTGATAGAGATCTTCGCTGAGGAAATCCAGATCCTAGCTGAAGTTTTTTTAATCCATTGTCTTCAGAAACCATGTCAGTCATGTGTTTAGTCTATAGGAAAGAGACAACCCAGCAATCATTGGGTTGCACTCGAATATGAGGTGGCCTCGATGGAGGGGTATTTTTTTTTCTTTGCAAAAACAGGTCATGTGAACAAAAAGTCTCAGTTTACATTTAATTTTTAAGAGCTCATTTTTGAATAACTATAGGATCTGAACCCCTGCCTGTTTGCCAGTGAGCTGAAAGGCAGCAAGCCAAATCTAAATATCACAATTTTATGACCATTTTCACTATTTTCATTTACTTCTTACAGAAGAATACAAACATTGGAGATATTGAGCTAAATTTGTACTACATAGTTCTTAAAATTCATGACCCGCTTTCTCCATTTTTCTTCACCTTTAACCAGCAATAAAGCTCTATCAGGAAGCGAAAATTGTTCCAGGCACGTCCTGTTACATTCCCAGTCTTCATCTCCTGTGATAAGGTTAAACATGACAAAACTAATCTCAGCTGTTTCTTGACTCACAGCTTTCCAAACCTCTATCTAACTCCCAGTTTTTGCTCCCCTCATTTCTCTTTTTACCTTACAGAGATACACAGGTGAGCGGAAACGTGTTGACAAAGACAGACAAAATAAAGGTATTTATTGTTTCTGTTTTCAAGAAATGTTCCTGAGCATGTTACAAGCTTGAGAAATATTAGTTTGCCTGCTTGTATGTAAGTAGCACTGATCATCCTTTCTTTTATTTTTGATCATCAAATCATGTTGAAATGGATTTGGTTTACATCTGTCCTTTCATCAAACATCTTCGTATCATCTTTTCTTAAGTTCGTTTGCTACATGCTCAAGGCTGTTGACTTTTGTGTCTTCAGAAATCATTTGTTGGAAACTTTCTCGATATTGTTGTATGTTTTACTTTGTCTTGCATGTATTATATGCATCATTAATTACATACATTCTTTGCTAGTCTTATAAATTTGCTATTCATATTCAAAGCAGTTTGATTGGCAATCATTCGGATATGAAAGCACCTTCATCTCAATGCACACATTGAGACTGCTTGAGGGTTGAATAATAATTGTCTGCGTTGGCATGCCTATATATAATTTTTTTTAACCTTTAGCTTTATGGCTCTGGATTTTTCTGAGATAATTATGCTTTTTAAGGTATTGTAAAACTGAGTGGCATAAAAAGACATGTCTGGAACACAATCAATACAGACAACATATCCATTTTACATTCTTTACACATCATTTTATGAAGCTAAGTTTTACAAAGCTTCCTGAATTGAAACCTTTTTTTACGTTTGCAGTTGTTCATGCCAGTACATCTTGTTAAGCTAATGAAATGTATCTCACAATAAATTTTGAATGAGAAATTAAAAACATTTCACTTCATAGGAAAACCGTTGTTTTTCAGTGTTTGCATGTTTAATACGCGTTTTATTGATGACTTTGAAACATTTTGAGTTGGTGCTTGTACTACATTTTTTGCCTATTCATTGCATATGTGGTGTAATTATTTCATGATGACAAACTGTTTCACATAATATAACAATGTAACATGAGAGATTTTTTTCTATTGCTAGGAAATTCAGTGCCTGCTTTCCCTGGTCATGACTATGACACACCCACCGAAGAAACACCGCCCCCGTACTACTCCGATAAAATCTACAAGGATACCAGAAAGAGAAGCGATGACGATAGACTTCCACAGAGTCATGTTGTAGAGGCAGATGTGGAAGACGGAAGGCTAGTGGTTTCATCATCATCTTCTTCATCGTTGCTACGATCACCATCACCATCACCTTCCAAACATTCTCAGGGGCTCGAGAGTCCTGCGACGAGAGACGAAGACGGAGACGGAAGCAGCCAACCGGATCTGTCATTACCCGTTGAGAAACTGATCAGTGAACGCGAGAAGGCGAGGATCTCGCGAGAGAACATGCTCGGCGACGGGGTCATTGTCAAGAACTTATCTGCCGATGACGGCAGCAGAGTGAAAAGACTCAGCTCCGACTCACGATTCGTGGACGGCAAGCAATTAAACAAGCCGATCTTGGAGTTATCAGAGAGCACGGTGGTGCAAAACATCGATGCGCAGTCCAGTGACAATTCCAGCGACGAGGAGAACGGCGATGGAGACTCCACGACAGAGGCGACCACCCCCTCGGGATCGGTATCGGTAAGTGGGGTGGGGCCAATCGATTTCTGGAACGCCCATTCCTCCGACGCCCTCCTACCTCCTGCACATGCACCTGCACAGGTAATCACCCTTCCTACTTTCACTCTCCAATGCCAGATACTCACTCTTGTGACCTTACAGCAGTATCTGCTTAGCACCAGAAGGGTTTTAAAGTGTACTAAACCCTGAAAATATCAGCTCTCTATGTCTAAGGTGCCATGTCGCTATACTACTGTATGTTCAAAATATGGGATTCAGAATTACTTCTATAAAGAGATATTGCAATGCAAGACAGGCTCTCAATTCAAGTGGCGTGTGATTTGATTAGTCTATGCACCCATATGCATTTGCAAAAAAAAAAAAAAAAAAAAAAAAAAAAGGTCTGTGTAGACACTGTGTGTGTGAAGGAAGCTATGTTTATGCTTCGCTGCTCTTGATGAGACTGATGTATTCCAAGTCTGGACCAGATAGACTAATCCCACACTTTTCCTGCCTCTTCAGGAATTAGTCTATCTAGTGCAGACTCATTAAAATAGTTCAGCAGTGAATACTCATTCCATGTAGGTAACAGACCAAAAGTTCCATTGTTACATCACAAGAGTGGGTACCTTGCATTTATTAGCTCTAACTAACCTTGCATGATGGACCAGTTCACATATGATTTATTTCTTGTCTATTTATTCCTTTATTCCTCTATAAATAAAAGATAAACAGGACTGGTATCAGTATCTCTTTAAATTGAAGTTCTTTTTCACCAAATATGATCCTTTGTGCATGCAGTGTACTGTAGTCTGATATAAACTTATATAACATGTTTTGAAGCTCGTTCATACTGCTATTCAGTAGCGATCTGATTTTGAAGAAACTGTGATATAATATGATTTTTTTTAAAGTACAATTAAAATCTTTCTGATTAAGGTTCCTATTAAAGGTCTTTTATAAATTCATGAATAATGAAAGCACAATGTGGAGGTATTTAGGCATTTTATTATAAGAAAAGGCCATATCAGCTTCAAAATGCTCAATCATTCAAGTGATATAATGCCATATTTGTGCTGCTTTTTTCAATGGGAAGGCTCACAATACTTCACATTTATGATTCTACTATATTCCTGCTGCTATTAAGAGCCTCAGTCAGGACTTGTTATTATTTAGAATTTTTTGTTTCAGTGATGTCTCAAATTCTTTGTCGGAGAAAAGCAAGCAAAATGCAGTTTTTAATGGGCTAGTTAAGATGGCATGACTCTGTCAACCTTGTTCACCTTTGTTTCACCTTTGTAACCAACTGTCACCTAATACCTTCTGACGCACAGTGAATAGCTGTGTGTCTACCCACTATTTATGCACTGTTTTTCTACTTGTGGTGTAGTGCTAGGCACCATTTCGTGAAAGTTGTCAGCACTGACAAGTTGTCATTCTCTGACAATTTCAGTAAAATCCTTGGTTTTGATTGGCTGAAAAACACTGGTCACTGACTGTTACTATGGTAATTGTCAGAGAATGACAACTTGTCAGTGCCGACAACTTTCATGAAACGGTTCCTAGGTCAGACCCTATGAATAATAATGATAATGATATACTAATAAGTTTTTAATTTGAATTTCATGTGTACACTGAAATTCTGCCTCGTTATTAACCTGTTGAGCACTATTTGATTTTAATATAACACACATTTTCCATAGACCCCAGCCCGAGTTATCTTAAAGTGATTACACAATGGTAAAATATTTTTTGATATGTGATCGAGAATAGAATTCTAAGAAGAATAACATTAAAAATTTGATGATTTTCAATCGAAATCAATGCATTTTGCCTAATTTTCTCATGAAAAATCAAAGAGTTGACCAAAAAATTTGAGTATGAGGTATGACGTAAAAGTGGGTACCCAACTTCGCCCATTGCAGTTGAGCTGCGCGCTAGACTGTACAATATGTATTATACCTTGCGTGCATTTTGCTAGAAGTACGCGACAAGGTACCCACTTTGACGTCATTTTGACGTCAAAGTGGGTACCCAGTTGAAATTGGGTCACAGCTGAGGGGTCAAAAATATCCTGAAATCATGCCACATTCGGGGGTTTCCTTGGCAACACGACTTTTAAAATACTTTAGGCAGATGATTTCCTGCTAATAAAATCATGCTCTTTTAAATGAACTAACATTGTTTCGGCATTGGGTACCCCCTTTAAGCTTAATGTTCAACTGGTATAATGGACCCCACTCACAAGCTTGGCTTTTATAGGAGTATCAAAAACCTTAAATGTCAGTATTCTTTCAATTGGTATAATGTAGAACTTCAAGGACAATGTGTTTCGACATGCACTTCTAAGGAGCTATTCATTATCTTTACATGATTGTGAAAGAAGTCAATTGTTCATAAATTAATTGCCATTAGAGTGAATGAAATAAATCCCTGTAATGTTTATTTTGTTTTGTTTTTAAATGATCAGTGCTTGGTATTGAGACTTGAGGATGTAACATACACCAGTTTGTGGCTTAAGTCTCAGATATACTGAATCTAGATCTTGCCAATGCACTAGTAATGCCACTTACAGTTGTTGGCAAGATTTGGTGGGAAAGGGGAAACTATTCATCAGGTTCTAAGAACCTACAAAGTTAATGATAATCAGAACAAATAAATTTGAAATATTATGTAGTCAAATTACTTTGAACGTGCTTCGTAGTAAACAAAAAGTAACTAAGGAACTTGTCTTCAGACATTGCCAATTTGGCAGTACTGTGAACTCACTGACCATTGAAACTGCTATATGCTTCCATTGATCATGGAGGATCTGCATTAGACAGGGATTAAAGCTCTCACATGTCATGATGTTTCCTATTAGTTTAACTTGGAACTGATCTTGTTTTCTGGTGACCAAATTTGCTTTTCACAAGAAAGTTGTTTTAGTGTTCATTATCAAACCCTAGTTGGGATGTGTATAAAGTGATTCATTTTTTTCAGGGCATGAATCAGGACCACCCAAATTTTTTGTGCAAAGTTTCTGACAATTTTATGCAAATTTATCATTTTTTTAAATGACATCAATCTCCACCCCCCCCCCCTCCAATTCACAATGGTCTAGCTAGGCACACACTGTCTGTAGTGGATGAGTTGCAAAAAAGTTCATATAGGAGACATTGAATTTTCTATAGTAGAATGTGTGGCTTGCCAAGAAAGAAATAAATTTCCTTTTAATAATTGTGATTTTTTTTAGACGGAAGTTACAAGCTATGTTCTATTTATCAAAGATGAGAGGGAAGGGAAATGTAATTAGGTTCACCCTACTTTATGCATCATGAGTTAGAATGCCACACCACCCTCTGCTTCTGTGCCCATCTTCTCTCTCTGACTCTCTCTATCTCTCTCTTCTTTCTCAGTTGCTCTTTCACTTTCTCTCTCTCCCTTCTGTGTCTGCTATTCCTCTATCACCATTGTCTGCCTTTTCTTCCCCTCTTTTTTCTCTTTTTATTCTCTCTTTTTCATGCCATGCTGTTTCTCATTGTCTCTTTACTTCTGCCTTTCTATTTACCTCTTTCTTAAATCTGTCTCGTCTCTCTCTGTATTTTTGTCTTTCTCCTTCACCCGCTCTTTCCCCTTTTCATCTTCCCCTGTGTTTCTTGCTCTATGTCTTTCAATATTTAATCATCACCTTCCCTTTCCAAATCTTTTATACACCTGCAAGTGAGGACTTATTCAGTATTGTAGGCTATGATATTTCGATAATTTATGCATACTTTTCAGAAAATACTCTGTTGTAGAGAATATTATACAGATATTGCCTGCCTAGAGGTTTAATATAACATTTCATTTCCCCGACGGAGTTATATTTTGCCCAAGGGGTTATATTTTCCCCAAAGCGCACAGCGCTGAGGGAAAATATTGTCCTGAGGGAAAATATAGCTTTGGAGGGGAGATGAAATGTTATTTATTAAAGAGATAGACCAGGCGATATCTGTTACATTATATAGTCTATATAGATTCGCCATCAGAGTATTGCATTAACTCGCACTGTCTGCTGCAGCTCCGATGTAAAAAATAATAGGCTTACATAATAATAAAAAAATACAGCTAGCGTGTGCAGCATGCATGCTACGCGTACACACATGACTACGCAGCATAGTTATGCAGTTAGTGACGTCATGTCGGTGAATATAACGCCATTATATTGACCGAGGTGACATCAAAACCAAAATATAACAATTGCGATCCTTGCAGCACTAGTCACGTGATGGTATTTTGACCAATCACTGATGCGAATCTATATAGGCTATGTAATACTGTATAAGCTGAAATTTTCGCGGTGGTTTTATTTTCGCGAATTTCGCGAATCACTCACCCATCGCGGATTTAACAACACGCAAAAATATCCGCACATAAAATTTGCTTTTTACCTCTCAGCGCAGCGTCATCGGCACATAATACAGTTGTCATTGCCCAAAACTATGCACTATGCATGTGGAAAGTGCACTGCAGCAGTCCTTCACCCCGTGTGTATGTAGATAAGACACACAGACACACAGAAATTGTCACTCACCACAAGTAAGCTCCGTACATAGTCACCTCTAAAACCCCTATAAGAAACCCAATTCTGCTTCCAAAAATATGGAATCGGTGCCATTTTTCCAAAGCATGCGGGGCTTTAGTGGGGTGGTAAGTAAGAGGGTTGCTGAAAACGCGCTATAAATCAAGAAATCAGGGGTTTTATGACAGCATTTTTTGTTTATCGCAAGCTACGAGTTTGATGGTATTGGCAAAAAATAATCAAAAAGCAAATCCTCTGGATCTGCTGATATGGCTCATTCATGTACAAATAAGTTTACTGCAAGTCTTGCTGTTGCGCTCGCGAACTTAACAACTCGCGAAAATGTCTGTGAGCCTGTGATTCGCGAAAATATCTGTACGCGAAAATATTGCCGTATACAGTATAAGAAATCATTGAATTTTCTAATCATGCAGGTTTGTATATATTACAATTTATTTAATGCAGTACATGTTATGTATTTATCTTATTCAAGCTTTTATTCAAGCTCTTATTCAAACATTTGTTGAGAAATATCTTTATGTAAATTTTGATTTAAATCTCGATTTTATTTTCAATTTTTCTCTTTTTTCTTTTTTCTTTTTGTAGACACAAGCAACCTTAACAAGAGTACCCGAGGAATCTCAGATGCCTCCTTATCTACATCAGGTAATTATATTGCATTCATGCTATCATCACTGCCATGCTACCATATTCAATTTTGCACCAAAAAAAAAAAACTGCAGCTTTATGATATTTTACATATTATGCAGCAGTTCTAAAAGAGGCACCCAGGCAGAAAAAGTATTACAGTATTGAAAAAAATTAAACATTCGAGTGGTTATTCTACACCTATAAAGCAAAATCGCACTTTATGTATTATTTTCCTCACTTCATTATTCTTCATTATATGTTAACATTTTATTTCCTATACATCACATTGTCTCATTGTATGTTATGAAATTCTGTTGTTAGTTTGTTGTCGTTGGTGGTGTTATTGTGCACAACTATATCTTGTATTATTCCCACATTCTACTACCGGTATACATGTATTTTATTTAGATTACATGCACAATTAATCATCAAATTATCACATGTCATGATACTATTTATTCTGTCTATCCTGTACAATATTCACCTGCATTGTCTATATAATTTAATAGTTTACGAGTATTTTGCTGCTGAGCACTTATAGTGATGATCTGACATGGTTGCTTCATCAAAACTCACTCTGGACTTTCCTTGTTGATGTTGGAGATGGAGGGTTACATGGACGGCTCTTGGCTTGTAGTTTGGTTTTATGGCAGGTTTGGTGTTAGGCTTAGGCTTTTGCTGAGGTGTTTGTATTGCATATGTTGCCTAGGGCTGAAGTTGATTAGTAACTTCAACTTGGAATTGGAATAGACCACAGATCTACTGCATTACCTGTCTATCAATGCATAACCTATCTTACAAGGAGCTATACTGTCTCTTTGCCTGATTTTAAGACAGACCCCCTGTTTAAAACGTTTATACCAATACTCGATAAAGAATCGTTTAAATGAAAGTATAAAACTTTCATCGGATAGCCTACAGACCATTCAGACACACATCCCCACCTCTCAGAAAAAGCATCACATAAATGCACAGTTTTTACTGTGCATGTTGTCATGGTCATATCTCTTTGGACCACGCTCACGTTAAGCCCCACCCAGTTATACCGTTCTATGGTACCATTCTATATGTTCAGACACACACGGACCGTGATTTTTTATCTAGTTCTAGTTCAAAATGATGCTCAGACCCTAGTTTCGTTATACGACCTTTCTTTATAAGTTGTTTCTTTATACGTAGTTTCGTTAGTCAGCGTTCAGACACACAAATCCAACGTATAGCTATACTGTTTGGTATAGCCATACAACAAATTTTTTGTGTCTGAACACAGGGTCTATCCATCAACCGTTAGGTACACTCGGTTGGAAAAGTCTGTACCCTTGGTCTTTGTTACCATATTAGGACAAAGGTCATGTGCTGGGGATACCCTGTCAGCAGAGAAGGCTTTCTAAAAATAGAAGTGGTACAGTCTTAAACCCGCGAACTTCCGCTCCAGGAAAATTGGTTAATTGGTGTTTGACAAATCTTTGTTGCCAAATTAAAGAGGGTAAAAGAAATAGTTTGTCATTCAGTGGGGTCACCTGGAAGTTAATGTTGAGCTTGAATTATTTGTTTCTTAAATTTCCTAAACCCAAATCAATTTCTGAAAGAGGAACAGAGGATCACCCTTATGTCAATGTGTATACATATGAGTCCTTGAATAATTTCCACAAGCTCCAAAGAATATCATGGCATTAAAATGTTTTGATAGTCTAGATTTCCAAATCATTCCAAGTTTGAGATTAATGCTTCTGTGACATGACATTTTGTTACCTTTGAGGTTCAATCCATATATGAAAAGAGTATTTCATTTGTGATTTAATCTGTTAACTGAATCATCATCATTAGATGGTCAATTAGGGGATTTTTTTATTTGAGGGGGTGTTGTTATGTAATGTTCTTCCTGCTGTAGTCATTGTGAGAAATTCTGTCTATTGAACTTATTCAGGAAGGGGGGGGGGGGATAGTTAGGGTCTGCTTCATCAAGATAGAGCACTCATGCCCAACAATCTTCTCAAAATCAAGGAACAAGAAAAGGCTGGCGACATGAAGTGCAGATGCCTCTGCGAGATAAGGTGATTTTTAACTTTGAAGAATCTTACATAGGTTGGGCACAATCTCCAAGGATATTTTAGGTACACGGAGACAGATGTTTGGCAGTTTTGTGGGGCTTAAATCCTCATTATTCTTGGCAGGCGACAGTGATGTCACAATTTTTATATCGCTTGCATGCCTTTACTCTAGGGATAGTTGCCAATTTACTGATGTACAAAGGAAAGAGGGAAGCAGGGATCTTTTCATAGTGTTTCTTTCGTTTACATCACAGAGGACGTGGATAAAGTTGCTGATTATTGTGTTCCTATTTCCAAGGAAGGTTCCGAGAGAAATACGGTCCACATGTTTGTACCAGATCATAACGTAGCCTTGTTGGTGACATGGTCTAACATTTGGACTATATTTGACAGTTTCCCCTGTGTTTTGGTTGCAGTTCATGGACAGTGCTATTATTACTCATAGTAAAAGTGTATCTTTACTGTAAGGAATCATCGAGTACAATAGCTGAAAGATTTGACAGTCCAGTTGACAACTAGAAAATAACATGACATTAGTGTCATTGAGAGTCATACCGAACACTTGTTTGAACCAGAGGTGTCTTACCAGAAACCCCTTCATGGTGTCTTTTGCAGATTTGTGTCAAAGGTTCACCTCGGATAAGATTTAGTTCACATACACGGTAAATCGTTTGGTTTACGTTGTATTATCGTATCGACCTTTAAAGCTCTTTGTGGAGTGACATTATCAATTTGGTTTCTTAAGATGCTGCCCTAAGCTTTCCCTTCCCCCTTTCCTTTCAAACCTAAAGGATTCCACGACTAAATGAAACCACTTCCTGGCAACCTGTTGCGTCATTGCCAGGTATCGCTGCTGCCACAAGATACATGCATATTTGATTATAGTCCCTGTGACGTTTTCTGGATATGTTTGTATCCCATGATCTTATCTTCAACAGAAATATTATGCTGTTAACTGCTGCTGTTGCTGTGATTTAAAAAGATACCATTAGAATGGATTTCATAAATCATGAAGCTGTCTGTGTCTATTATAATACTGCTATGATTGGACTCTCATTTTCTGAGATTATGCAATGATTATCTTCAGTTTGTATTTACCGCGTTGTGTTAGATTGGACAGTGCTCCTGTGTCAAGAACTGTTATGGATTTGTCTTTCACAGCTGCAGTATTTCTAAGAAATGAACAGGAATTTTCCACCATGTTGGATAGATAAAATACTCTTCTTATCCATGCTGCCTCTTCAGTATAAAGCTTTGCTATAACACTCTCTGACCCTCATTTGCATATATATTCTTATGTGTTCATGATCAGCAGTACATCTAAAGCTTCCAAAGCAAAGTTACACAATGTCTTCTGCTGCATGTTAGCATTCATTCTTGCCATCAACAACATCCTGATCTATAAAAGACACTTGTTATTTGTGTCCAGTCTGCTGTTGCAGCCACCTCTACCACAACCACTACTACACCCACCACCACAACCACATCCACAGATAGTCAAAACCAAGACATCAACATGGCCAACATGTCTCTGGATTTCTCTTTCCTCAAACGACGCCAGACCCCCAAGAAATCTCTGAAGGTCATGATCAGCAGCCGCAGCCCCCGCCTCTTACGCAAGTTCACCCGCTCCCCGGTGGTGGCCTACTCTTCTAGGGGGGCCAGTAGCCCCTGGTCCAACCCCTCATCCCCTATGACTTCCCCTGATGGTTCCCTGTCTGGGTATGAGGTGAGAGTAAGATGATTATAACATGCATGGATCGGGACTGATTGCACTGGGCATGGATTAACACCATCAGGATCAACGTTATAAACCTTTTTCTGTCTTTTTTTCAAAGAATTCAGCTAGTTGCAGACTAACACTCTGATATTATTCTACATGCTGGTGTAAAGAATATAAATTGTTGCCCCTCTGGCTCTGGGCAGTCAAGTTTCTTTTTTTCTTTTTCGAATGCACAGTACATTATCTCTTTTCCTGCATGAGAGCTTGTAAGAATGAAGCATGGAACATTTCTTTTAAAAATTGCATATATCTTCCTCTTTCTTTTCCCATTTTTTGTTTAAATTTTACTTTATTCATGCCTTTATTTTATTTTAATCTTGACTAGCAAGGAGACTAACTTACATTGATTACTTATGTCTTTTCTTGTCTAGTTTTAATTTGAATTTGAAAGAGTGATTTGACTTACTTTTGTTTTCATTAATATATGTCATAAACACTCATTGAGATGGTTATAGCTTTATGCTTAATTACTGCATGTGCATGATGGCTTAATTATGTTTGATTATTGTGGTCTGGACCATTGTCGTAAGCAGCATGGGGGGGGGCTGCCTCCTAAATTTTCACCCCCTTTTCCCCCTTATTTTTCTTGCAAATTTTCCCAAAATATACCATCAAAAGTGTGCACCAGATCGTTTGATTTAAATTCTAAAAATGCAGAAGTCCCCTTGTGTGGGAGGGGGATACACCCTCCCTTGCTTTTGTGTTCCCTTGAATATCAAGCATATTCTTGCCCCCAGGAAAAAATTCCTACATACGGCCTTGTTCTGGACGATTATTGTTTCAATTTTTATTCAAATTTTCTTTTTAAAAAAGTATGTTTTGCAAATGATTATGGCCCTTGCTAGCTGTGAATGGGTCAGATTAATTGAATCTAAATGTAGTAGCAGCAGTCATTCACTTCAGATACTGGTCCACAGTTGTATTTTGCATTCAGTGTCTCATTTCTGACAAAATGCCTGATATTGTGGCCTAATTTCTTAACTAGTGTCCTGTGTGTGTGACCACTTTATATGCAAGTGCATGAGACTTGGAATATGTCCAGTAGCTATTAAAGATAATATCATTGTTTAATCTAAATAATGGACTAGATTATGATCATTCATTGTTTTTCTGCTTAGATCATTATCATTGCATGTTGATCGATATTGATTCTAAATTAGATTGTTGTTTTTCCTGAGATACATTTGGTCAAAGTGACTTGCACAAATTCAGAGTGACTTATTGAATTTAAAGTTGTGCCCTGCTAATATGACATTGCCAAACAGCCATAATTATATTTATAATTATGCAAATTAATTTGCATAAAATAGTTGTGTAGTTATCACCTGTTGACCACCTACCTTAAAGACAGTCAGTCGTGGGCTTCCATTGGGAATTCAACACCATGGGTGCTTACCCATTAACAGGTGTTGTCCATCACTATGAGTTTTATGACCAACAGACCTTATGTAATGCTCTGTATATTCCACCCTTCGCCCCATTTGGAAAAGTCATTATCTCACTTTCCCTGGCCCGACAATGCCCGAAGCAGGCCGAAGAATGTTTAGATGGGACAGCTCATTTTGCTGTGCTCAGATATTTCCAGTGCTTTTCACAAAGTCTGGTGTCAGCAAATTATGATCCACTCCCCATGAAAGCCCATGACTGAATGTCTTTAACCAACCTAAATTTTTATCTGAGAGTGCAGTAGGCAACGGGGTGATAACTTTCCCAATGATGTGATAACTAAACACCATATATTACATTTCGTGCCCTCTTCTGGTAATTTTTAGTATTTATTCAGTATTTGTTTCAAGATTTTTATATGATGATCAATGTCTAGTGAATTATTTAGAATGACTATCAAGAAAGCAAGAGAATGCTTGCAGGTACATGTAAGCAACCAGGAGACTTTATGATCATGGATCAGTTCACCAACATATGAGCCCTGGAGGGGTCACTCACAGATAGAAGTGGTACCCACGCTTGTCAAAAAAAAACGTTGAATAAGGGTCAGAATTCCGACCCTAAGCGTCGTCTACGTTTTTTGTGAAAAAGGGTATCTTTTCAGCTGTACGTTCAACGTTTTTAACAAAAAGGGTTATCATTTAATCGGTTCTTCGACATTGGGTTCGACCAGGGGTTTGACCGGGGTTCGACGCCTGGCTGTGCTACCCGGCGGGCTTTCGACGCACCAAACACCACACTTATGAATTGCCCTGGCGAATTGCAAGTCAGTTATTCTGTGAATATACTCAGCTCGAATGACTGGCGCCTGGCACGCTGTTTTGTTTAATGGGGAGCGTTTCATGAAACAATTTGTCAGTGATCTTCACTGAGCATGGGTACCACTTCCATCTGTGAGTGACCCCCCCCCCCCCCCCCCCCCCCCCCCCCCCCCCCCCCCCCCCGGATATGAGCTTGATTTTGAACCTTGGACCATCCTGTTACAAGACTACTGCTCAAACACTGATCTGTCACACCTCTACATAATTTTTGATACCTATTCTTGGTTTTTTCCTTGTCCTTTTAGAGAGGAAGTGACAGTCCAAGTAGTAGCCTGGGAAGGAGCACAGTTAGTTCTACAACCAGTGATGACTTCAGTAGTAGTGATGGTAAGTTTACAATGTGTTGATCTCTTTAGCATTGATATGTTTTGCATGTGAGTGGTTGAATTATTTGAATATTCAGGCTTCCTTGATAATAGTGATTGTAATATGTTAATTTGTAGAGAGTAAAAACTAGACAAGAACATATAAGCCAGTTTGTAGATACAATCTGTGCATGAGTTTATAAAGGTCATATGTACCAAAAATCTAAAACCCACTAATATGAATTGTTGATAAGTGCTAAGAATAGTGCACCCATGGTGTATTTCATGATACCCAGGTGGAAGCATTCTTCTCAAAAGGAAAAATAAAAGCTATTCATGAGGCACCTCAGTCACTTTGGAAGTGATTATTCTAAGTGCACAAAAAGGACCTGTTTACAATATCTGTAGATATTTAGGGTCATTTGTTACATGAGCTAACTCTGAATGGGGTCTATATGCACTGCAAGAGCTCCTGTTGTGCTTGAAACCACTACAATCTTTGGGCAGTTACATGTATATGGTAAGATGTGCATTTTAGCTTTGATTCAAAGATATTTAGAGATTGTGATTTCCTGATTTCTAATGGTAATTCATTCCACAGTTGAGGGACTGCACAAGCAAATGCTCGCTCTCCTAGAGTTATATGTGAAGGAGTTTGTAGTAGTAGATTATCTTGTGGATATGTGAAGGTTGTGGGCATGTTCCTGAAATTCGAGTTTTAAAAGTTCTGCAATGTACTTAGGGTATTGACCAATTAGAGCTTTGTACACAATCATTAGAATTTTGAATGATATTCTTTGGCCTACCGGTAGCTAGCGAAAATCTCTTTAAAAAGGGATGATCTGTGAGAATTTGGAACAGCCAACAGTCAGCCTTGCACATATGTTCTGAACACATTGCAAATAATTACATTTATCTTTTGTATTTGGAAACCTTTTAAATAATTGAATGAAGAGCACTTGACTGCCGTAGATCTGGTGCAGAGAGATGCAGAAAGGAAGATTGTTAACCCATTCGTGACAGAGGGTCCACATTTTGTCGTTTGGTCTAATAACTGTTGATGCAGAGCCCTAAAAATCATACCAAATACGTGAGCAGAAAGAGCAAAAAATTCTACACATATTGTGTCCATTTTCATTGCATCAATATTTGTTGTTTGATCCTGAAATTTTTTTAAAGGAAAATAAGCATTAAATCCTTAAATTGGCGATGCAGTGAAAATGTTAAAATTACCGTTTTCCCTGCAAATTGGCAACTTTATGACTTCTCATCATACATTCTGTCAATTTATATTTATTTCAGATACATGATGTTTCATAAGAAAAATGTAGCAATAAAAGAAAATGTTGGTGTTGCCAACTTGAAGAATAAAAGCTGATCAAATTAGGCTTTAAATAATTCCTGTCACGAATGGGTTAAGAGATTGAGAGTCAGAGAGAGAGAGAGAGAGAAAGAAAGAAAGAGAGAGAGAGGGATAGAGGAGCATAGAGACAAAGGAGGAAAAGAGTAACAGAGTAAAAGCAACTACACAAAGAGGTGAAGAAAGAATAACATGATAACATGACAGAGCTTTAGAGTGTGAGAGTGAGTGAGAGAGAGAGAGAGAGAGAGAGAGAGAGAGAGAGAGAGAGAGAGAGAGAGAGAGAGAGAGTGAGAGTGAGAGTAAGAGGAGAGTAATGGTGCAAAGAAATGTGAGAAAAACAATGACCCAGATAGACACAGCAGGAAATCAAGGATGGGGGGGGGGGGTTGTCATTGGGGGCAAGGGAAACATCACAGAGCATGAGAGACCTAAAAAAAGAAAGAGATACTTATAGAAAACTATAACAAGAAACAAGACAGGCAAAGACATTGCAAATAGAATGAACCTAATCCTGTCTCTGCCTTGAAGAAACGTGCCATATTAGAATTAAAAAAAATCAAGCAGAAAGGAAGGTGTTGTGCTCAAATTTGAGAAGGCGATGATGGAAAATAGGATAGCCTGATCCTAGGTGTGCCTTCAAGAAATATGTCATCAGGTGGGTGGAGGGGAGATAGGTTTCTTTCTCTCTCTGAAGACAAGGAACTGATCTAATTATTTCATTCTAGTGCAGGGCCTAGAGAGGAACAGAATGTATTCATTGTTTGAATGAATCAACTCTTGTCTCTTCAAATTGGCACAAACTTTATTTTCGCTAGTAATCTTTCATTCTTTGAAAAATCAAAACAGAATTCACTTGATGGTGGAATAAACCAGCTTTGCCTTCTCAACTCGGCAGTTAGCACCAATTAAATTTTTCTGTCGGTCTAATATTTTTTGGAAAAAAATGAGATATAAAATAAATGAATGTGTAAAAGAAAAATACAGGATGCACCAAAATTTGCTGATTTAATTGGACCTGAAGATACATTAAGTAAGAATTCTTCTAGCTGTGGCCAATTTGAATATTCAGTACTTGTTTTCATTTTGAAAAATAATATTGAAAATGATCATGATAATGTGATTGTCTTTTAGGTCCTTCCACAAGAAGACAGCAGTCACATAGTCCTGACGTCCAACTCAAGCCTACACTCTTCTGTTCAGTAGCTCGGGCCAAGACGGACTACATTCCTAGTCCATATGACACAGGAGCACTTGCATTCAAGGTATGAACCTTTCTTGAAAATTTATCCTGCCATGAACCATGCACATCCCTCAGATAGGATGTTAAATAGAGGAAATGGAGGGAAGTATAACCACAAAGCATGTTAACCCATTGAAAAGTGAATTCCTCTATTCACATTGGTTTTGTACAGGAACTACTCTGTTCCCACGGTTAATGGTTTATGAAGATCCTGCTGCATCCTTAATGACTGAGCTGGGGGAAACTCTCCAGGTAATGGTGTGTTGAACTAAAAGTCTGTCGGCTTTAGTCAGATCAAATAAAGTATTTAACAAGATGTGGAATAACATGATATGTTTCGAAATTGAAATTTCAGAAAGGAGAGCTGGTCTACATCACACGCAAGCCTTCGGGTGGATACTGGGAAGGCGTGTGTCAGAACAAGAGCGGCAAGTTCAAGTTTACCTTTGTGGAAGAGCTGAGCAGAGAAGAGATGCCAGGTCTAGAAGGGGGGCATACTTTTCCCCTAGGCCCCAACCAGACTAATGCTTCCTATGTGCTGCATCTACAGAGTGTGGAGGAACTACTAAGAAGGATAGAATGTGATGTGAGTATGTGAGGGAGTTCTGAAGGAAGGGGGAAGGGGAGGGGTGGGAGAGGCAAGGGGAAATGGAAGAGGGGGGCGTACTTCCAAGTATGGCTAATACATTTGAGGCTAATTTGTCTGAGCAAATGTGAACAAGAATGTGATATATGAATATGAGGTGCATGCAGTGATGAGAAGGGGTTAGAGAGAGGAGGCAAAGTGGTCTTTGTGGAGCAGGGGGTACACCTTCCCCTTATGCCCCAGGAAGTCTAATCCAGCTTCCATCAGTGTGCTGCGTCTGCAGTGTGTATGAGTTTCTTAGAAGTTCATGCATCTAGAATGATTTGAGTAGTAGCAGTTTTACTGAGTAAGAAAGAGAGAGAGAGAGAGAGAGAGAGAAGATTAAGAGATATGGAGAGTAAAGATGTTCCATGCTCTTGTTTTTTTCACAGTCCTGACATAATTTTTCTTACTCTTCCTTGAATTTCAGAAATATCTGTCCGATTTCAAGTCACGTGACTTAGCATCTCTGGAGAGGTTTAAGAATCTGACAGAACGAGACCTTGACAGTTTAGAGATCACTAACTTAGAGCACAGGGTCAAGCTACTGACCGTAGCCAAACTCTTGCTAGAACCAATCAAGGGTAAGTGGGCATTATTTCGATTTCTTTTCCTTCTAATCGTAGTCATGCCACTGGATAGAGGGCACCTGAAAGTCCTGCTTCAAACAAAAGAAAATATAATTCCTTTTTCTCAAAGAAATAAGATGTGTTCCTAGCAAAGGGCACACATCTCTTAATAGATCATGCCTGTAATAGTGCTTTCAGCCTCCTACTCCCCCCAGTTCTTCTTATTGTCTATTTACCTATTTCCCACTGGAACTGGGTGACCTCTGTATTAGGCAAATGGGAATTACATAAAGGGGCGTTCAGATATCAGGCCACATTGTGGTGCCACATTTTAGTGTACAAGTGAGTATAAGGCGACCAAAAAAAAAATGTTGCCGAGGCAGGACACATTTTTTTTGCTTGCCTAGCTGCAAAAAAAAAAAAAAAAGTTGGGGCAAAATATGTTGTCATGAGATTGTCTGCGCAAGTTTTGACAATGTTCTCTTTTATGTTCTCTTTTATTTGAAAGTTGAAATGTTAATGCACGATCATTAACATGAGTGGCGCCACAATGTCGCTTCATATCTGAACACTAAAAATTTTGTGGTGCCACAAAAGTTTATTTATCAGTTTTCCTGAAGATTTTCTGAGAATGACAGGTTTAATTTGTCAATACTATTCCTATCTTTGTTTTTTTTTTTCTTCATTTCTTTTTCATTCTATGTCTGCTTCTTCCAGGTGTTGATGTAAGGACAATATCCAGCAGCTCTGTAGGGGATTCCCCTGCTCCCACTCCAAGCCCTTCCCCTAGGATAGATGATACCGACCTGAGCACCAGTATACACAAACTCAGGATAGCAGCTAGAGATTCCGGGTTCTATGCAAGCACAGATGCAGGGTTGTGTGGTGACAACTCTCAGTCTCCTGCACGCAAGCATGGCAAGAACAGCATGAGTAGCCTGGAGATGCTCCGAGAATCAGGGTTGGGAAGCTTGTGTGCTGAAGAGGAGGAGGGGCCATCAGCAGAGGTCAGCGGGGTCCTGGCACCGGGGTCGAACTGCAATAACTCCAACAATATATCAGGGATTTTGATCCCAGGGGTGGATGGACACTACTTGAGGATGTGTGACCAGTATTCTGGACTGGATTCGTTTAGTTGGGGTGGCGAGGTACCAAGGGACAAGCCTCTAAAACCGGTCAGGACAGATGTGAAGGCAGTCGACCTTCTCCAGAGACATAGCCAGTTCAACAACAGTGCCACTCCTGTAACCGTATCTTCAGTCCCACACCCCACCCCTCCGCAGATCCTTGAGAACTATTATGAGTTCCCATGGATGGACGATCGTAGTCTGCATATGACGCGACAGCAACGCTGTTCACCGAAGCACCAAGTGCACTCAAAGCTTACCCAGAGATCAAGTAGTCCAGTGCTCATGAACTATCCTCCAAGAACCGAACACCAACTCACCATTGGGGATGTTGGATCAGTCCAATGGAAGCGAAGTGCCTCAGTGGATGGCACCGTCACTTGCTCCAATGGATGGTCCAATACAGTCAACGGGGTTATGCCTTCACCGCAGCTTCTCCGTGCCGTGGGGCAAACAGACACCTGCCCAGCTCTCCTGCTCAACAGCAGGAGGCGCAAATCAAGGAGTGTGTCGCCCCACAAGAGGCAGAACAGTCGAAAAGACACCGTGTCACGAGACCCCATGCACGCATCGCCTACATTGCCTCTGAAGAAGATGCAGACAGGGCTTGGCATGCACAGCCAGTCCTTGGAGAAACTCTTGGATGCTAAGCTCATGGCTGATGGCATTGATATTAGACAGGAACCTTACTCAGACAAGGTAAAGGCATATTTTTGCTTTATTTCTATACCCATTACCATTTCATGAATCCCATTATTTCTGCTTTATGATTAAACTACTTCCTCTTTTTTTGTCTCCTTATTTCTATTTCTTTCTCTTTGTTCTTATCTCTATCTGTCAACATGTACATGTATGTTATACTCTCTCTATCTCTCTCTCTCTCTCTTTCCCTCTATCTCTCACTCTCTAAAGAGATAGTATCTTCTCTGTACAATCCTGTGCTATACTCTTGATATGATGACACATTCTCCAAATCCTTCTTTTCCTCTCTCAGTGATTTCAGCTCGAGTCGTAGGATTAACGCCATCAAAATCTTTTCAGCCCTCTTTCCTCTACTGCTTCTTACATCTTAATCCTCTTTTCCTTTCCCTTTCTAAAATCGTAATTCCTTCTAATATTATACGTGTATCTCTGTGATTAGTATCATTTCTTATGACTTAATATCACCCTTCACTCGCCCCTTGGATATGTGCCCCTGTTTTTCATTGGCCTTGCCCGTACTTTTCTTTCCTCTCACTACCAGAGTCATTTATGTTAATAGTATCTCTGTTTTACATGTAATTCGCCTTTAAGGTCATACAGGTAATAATACACATAAAAATGGCTCGTTCTCGCGATAACTTAAGAACCATTTGACAGATTGGCTTCAAACTTGGCTCATGTATGCACATGGAAGGGACAATGATCTGATTAGATTTTGGGGTCACAAGGTCAAAGGTCAAAGGTCATAGAGGTCATTATGTACATAGAAATGGTTCGTTCTTGTGATTACTCAGTAACCATTTGATGGTTCAACAAACTTGGCTCATGTATGCATATGGAAAGGGCAATGCTCTCATTAGATTTGGGGGTCACAAGGTCAAGGTCAAGGTCAAAGATGTCATTGTATAAATTAAAAATAAATCAACATGAAGTGCCATTTATTTCTGATTTGGTAATGGCGGAGGCATAAAGTTCGACCACGCGTGGTCGAAGATTCATCTAGTTTTCAATATTGAATATTGTTGTCAGATAACTAAAATTGCCATTTTCCACTTAATTTTAATTTTATGAAAAACTTTTCGAGTCAACTTGTATTCATTTATGATATGACTGACTTTCAAAGGTGGGCTTGCACCTTTCTGGTCGTACTGTTAGTTTGGAAAAGGAAAAATTGAAGAACAAATTAATAACTCCACTTTTATTTCCAAGTACTACTCACCTTTGCCTTTCTTTGGCTTCACAGTTATCAGTATTGTCTATAGAAAGAACAGTTGACTAAATGATTTATTTATTTAGAAATGATTTGAATTTGTGTCTTATTTAGATGGGTTTCTGTGGTATCCCAGCTGCTCTGATCCAGCGTTATGCTGAGGAGGTCCAGATGAGAGTACCTGATGTAGCTGTCTGTCTTGAAGCGCTCAGGGTCAAGTCTCTTATAGCAGAGGGACGATGCTGGGTAAGAAACGTGTGCTGTTACCAATTTGAAAGGAAGCCGATACCCCCCCCCCCCCTCCCCACCATTCAGAACAAGTCGCTTTTGGTGTTTGAATTGGAACTTTGAACTTAATGCAGGAATAATCTGTTTCCCTCCTACTCCATTCAGGAGGACAGATTCATGTTGGACAGATTCTGTTGTCCCTCCTTTTTACCAATTCTTACCTGTTTGAAAGGAAGCAAATTCCCCCCCCCCCCCCCCCTCACAACACACACACACACACACATTCAACAACTCAACAAGAATGGTTGCTCTGGGTGTTCAGGGTTTCTTACTGGTATTGTGTATTCAAAATCCCTGTTTCAAATATTTTGTCTGTATAGAGAAATTAGATACGCTCAGAAGAAAGGGAAAAACATCCTGCAAGATGGTTGTAGACAGTTCATCATGCATATATGGAAATGCACCTTGCAGTGACTGCCATGGGTGCTGGTATATGTTGCCATTTTTCTTTTGTACTCTCTGATTAGCAAACATTTATTTGAAAATTTTGATATTTAACGTACAAGTAAGTGTCATTTAACTTGATGCAGGATGAACTTATTTTCCCTCCTACTCCATCTGTATGATCCCTATCATCTTGGACAGATTCTATTGTCTCTCCTTTTTATCTTGTTTAGTTTCGAAGTGACACCCTGGCCCACCAAGCCCAGCATGCGATCTACGCTGGACGTGGTTCTACGGTCAGTGACTGGCTGACATACCTAGGCATGCCCATGTATGTAGAGGCTTTCATGGGTGGAGGCTGGGACGAGCTGGATATACTGATGGACATGGAGGAGGAAGACTTAAGACGATGCGGAGTGACCGATCCCAAACATACCAGGAGGCTGCGGACAGCCTTAGAGCATCTTAAGATGACTGCTAAAGTATGATGATGCCTTCTAAGGGTGTGGTTACCATTTTTAGAGTGCCATGGACTAATAAGATGCCTATAGATGCTTTGGCAACTTGTATACAATGAATGAGTGGATGGCGAAGCAGTATGAGATCTTATGACTGCACAATGTCAGGTGACATCTGTGTGTCACATGACCGTACGTTTTGACAGGTGACCAGAAGTACACATGTATCATGTGACCAGTCACTTCATGAAATTGCATGGATGTTTAAGAGACATGTGAACGTATCATAACGGTGAAGAAGTTTTGACCTTTGCTGTTTGTCAGGTGACTACATTAGTCATGTGATCTAGGAATGTCAGTCATGGACCAGGGGTGTATACATTGCCTTTTGATTTGATACTTAGAAGAGGTGTTGAGAGGTAAGCAAGCAGACAAATCTAGTGCTCATGGACCTCTCTGAATCACAAGAATTCTGACATTTAACTGATGTCAGTCAATGTGCTAATGCATGATGAAACCCAAAGATGCTACTCTGTTGATTATGTGGCTAGTATCAGAATTGTGTATTACAAATACTTCTACTCTAAATGGCATTTGCTATGCCATTTTTGAACCTTTCTTTTCTCAGCAAAATGATTGCAAGATTACGATTGCTGTAGTTATCCCATAGACTGCAAGCATTATTGTCATCCCTAAATATGTTTCATGAATCATGTGAATAGCACATAGGATACCATAAAACATTTAAATGAATTCAGAGGTTGGAAATTCAGAATGAATCTTACAAATGAATGAATTGCGAGGTGATGGATATTTTGAAAATGAAATGAGATCTGTGGTATCAAGCCAATTATGACTTAAAGCAAAAAAAATCTAAATGAGAAAAAATGTCATTATTTGAGAGATGAATATGCTATTACTTGCCAGAGCAACTTCGTGTAATTAGTAAAGCACATGTATTCAATCTGTAAGCACCTCAACACATTCATTTCTGATTTTTATCTAACAGATGTGAAATAGAATAATTGTCCACATTGTACAAGTATGTTTATTGAACATTTTCTGTTGGGAACTGAAAAAGTTTTGGGTCCTCTGCATTTGAGAGAATGGCATAAAGGTTGCTTCTATTGTTTGGAAGGAGATAAGACATTTGTTGCATGAAAAATCCCTATCATGTTTAATTTGTTCCTTTTTTTGAGGATGTCATGTTGTGCTGAGATGTTCACAATATGAATGCTCTTTTAGTATTTCACTGATATAATTGTTACATGTATCTACAAAATATGTAGGTAAATGAATCAAAGAATAAGCTGAGTAGTTTTCTACGTGTTGTAGAAATTGCTTACAAGCACTTTCATTTAAATTTACCATACAGGCCTACGCAAGCACCAGTCAAAATAATAGTGAGAATGTAATTTCGCCCTAAAATGCATTATTCTTTTTATTTAAAAGTGAAATTTTGTCATTAACTTTGGTATCCCCATATGGTTCTATGTTTAGATGGCATAAAACATCTCTTCATCTTTTTTATTATAACATACTTTTAGCACTGTGGGGAGCAGAGAATACTTTGTAATTAATCATGTTTATGCATGATTGAATTTGTGGAAAGCATTTTGTGATTTCACAATGAATTCATCTGTTTTCTTATTAGCTATGGTTTATGTTAGATCTGCTACTTTTAACCCTACACATGCACAGAACTCATTCACAAAATCTGTATATTTATAAGGAGACAAATAAAATCAGGATATTTTGATCTTTGCAATGCATTGTATTTAATGATACAGACAGTTCCTGTCTATATATTATGTGTTGTGTCATTAAAATATCCTATTATTCGGAATGGAGGTATTGCATTGTATTCATATTCAGTCACAGTCACGAGAATTGCACCTTTGCCATATTTGAATACGTACATGTATTGACTTAATGTAGATAGGATGCTTTGTTCTATTAAGTTTGATAGCCACCTAACATTTATGTCAGGCATTGGTGCTAATCAAGAAGATAAGTTTTGTCAATATGATTCATTCGCTTGCTCTTCCAATTTATAAATCTTTATTTTATTTTTGCTGCAGATGTAACCATAATTCTTTTGTTTTAATGCATACTTTCATCGTAAATTGGCTCGATTCTGTCTCCTATAGAACTGCTTGAAAATTGAGCAAGGTATATTAACATGTAGGTTGTCATTAGATGTTTTATTTGCAAACAGGGTTGTTTTAGTAAGATTAAAGTTTTTTGTATCCTCAGTTCTTTCTTTCTTTCAAAATTTTTCATCTTAGAAATCAGGAATACATATTAGTGCATAACTGATAATTTGATCGTAAATTAAAGCAGAATATGTAAAAGTAGGTTATTGATTTTGTTATTACAACTTAAATGATAAGGACTACCTCTTTTCAACATTGAACTCATATTTTATGTTCAGATAAATTGCACTTTACAACTGTACTTGAGTAATCACTATAATAATGTAAAACATGCTTGTAAGTGCATGTTATTCTTTTATATAAGGTAAAGAGTGTGTGTTGCTCTTGTTAAAACTATTTTTTGTGTTCTTGCTCATGTGTGACCATCAGGGGGACACATCTGTCTACTGCAATATCAGTTTGTGCCTGCAAAAAAAAATATGTGCACGAGTATGAAATTCATGAATGTATCAAACCTGTATATGTGTTTTTGTATATGCTGATGTGTTGCCAAATGGAAATGTCATATATTTTCTTATGGGCCTTAAAAGTATGTTACTTAATTTTCTGTATTTCTTGACGTTTTGAAAAATTATTTTACATGTCTGTCATTTTTCCTCATTCTGTTTGTATATAAGAAATCAATGGTTCACTTCGCTGCGAAAGCTGATGTGCAGTAATCATAAATGTAGATAAAATACAGAAAAATCCTTTATGAAATTGCCATTTTGGAGCCAGCGACCCATCATCTAAAGTTCACATTCTGAGTGAGCCCATCTTAATATAAGCCCATCTTGTTGGACCAAATATGAAGAAAATATTAATTTGTTGCTGAGATAAGTAACTGCTATGTCTTTCTATCTCCCACAACCATTTTACGATGTTATTACTGTTTCTCTCTTATCTCAGTCTGTTTTCTCTACTTCTGTGTAGAATCTTTTATTAAATCTTCATGTCTTTCCATCTCTTTCTTTCTCCTGCTCTCTCTCTCTCTCT
>CM057160.1:3550646-3569307 GCA_029962745.1 Echinometra lucunter | reverse complement strand
AACATCTCTTCATCTTTTCATTATAACATACTTTTAGCACTGTGGGGAGCAGAGAATACTTTGTAATTAATCATGTTTATGCATGATTGATTTTGTGGAAAGCATTTTGTGATTCACAATGAATTCATCCATTTTCTTATTAGCTATGGTTTATGTTAGATCTGCTACTTTTAACCCTACACATGCACAGAATTCATTCACAAAATCTGTATATTTATAAGGAGACAATAAATCAGATATTTTGATCTTTGCAATGCATTGTATTTAATGATACAGACAGTTCCTGTCATATTTATGTGTTTGTCATTAAAATATCCTATTATTCGGAATGGAGGTATTGCATTGTATTCATATTCAGTCACAGTCACGAAAATTGCACCTTTGCCATATTTGAAATACGTACATGTATTGACTAATGTAGATAGGATGCTTTGTTCTATTAAGTTTGATAGCCACCTAACATTTATGTCAGGCATTGGTGCTAGTCAAGTCAAGAAGATAAGTTTTGTCAATATGATTCATTCGCTTGCTCTTCCAATTTATAAATCTTTATTTTATTTTTGCTGCAGATGTAACCATAATTCTTTTTTTTTAATGAATACTTTCGTCGTAAATTGGTTCTATTCTGAACTGCTTGAAATTGAGCAAGGTATATTAACATGTAGGTTGTCATTAGATGTTTTATTTGCAAACAGGGTTGTTTTTTTTAGTAAGATTCAAGTTTTTTGTATCCTCAGTTCTTTCTTTCTTTCAAAATTTTTCATCTTAGAAATCAGGAATACATATTAGTGCATAACTGATAATTTGATCATAAATTAAAGCAGAATATGTAAAAGTAGGTTATTGATTTTGTTATTACACTTAAATGATAAGGACTACCTCTTTTCAACATTGAACTCATATTTTATGTTCAGATAAATTGCACTTTACACTGTACTTGAGTAATCACTATAATAATGTAAAACATGCTTGTAAGTGCATGTTATTCTTTTATATATAAAGGTAAAGAGTGTGTGTTGCTCTTGTTAAAACTATTTTTTGTGTTCTTGCTCATGTGTGACCATCAGGGGGACACATCTGTCTACTGCAATATCAGTTTGTGCCTGCAAAAAAAAATATGTGCACGAGTATGAAATTCATGAATGTATCAAACCTGTATATGTGTTTTTGTATATGCTGATGTGTTGCCAAATGGAAATGTCATATATTTTCTTATGGGCCTTAAAAGTATGTTACTTAATTTTCTGTATTTCTTGATGTTTTGAAAAATTATTTTACATGTCAGTCATTTTTCCTCATTCTGTTTGTATATAAGAAATCAATGGTTCACTTCGCTGTGAAAGCTGATGTGCAGTAATCATAAATGTAGATAAAATACAGAAAAATCCTTTATGAAATTGCCATTTTGGAGCCATTGACCCATCATCTAAAGTTCACATTCTGAGTGAGCTACGTTGTTTAATTTAAGCCCATCTTGTTGGACCAAATATGAAGAAAATGTTAATTTGTTGCTGAGATAAGTAACTGCTATGTCTTTCTATCTCCCTCAATCATTTTACAATGTTACTGTTTCTCTCTTATCTCAGTCTGTTTTCTCTACTTCTGTGTAGAATCTTTTATTAAATCTTCATGTCTTTCCATCTCTTTCTTTCTCCTGCTCTCTCTCTCTCTCTGTACTTCTTGCTCTTTCTGCATATCTCTCCACCTTGTTATCATTCTCTCTATCTCTCTCTCTTTCATCCTCTCTCTTTCATGCTCTCTCTCTCTCTATCTGTACTTCTTTCTCTTTCTGCATATCTCTCCACCTTGTTATCATTCTCTCTCTATCTCTCTCTTTCATCCTCTCTCTTTCTCCCCTAATGTATCATTTGCTTCTTTACTCACTCATACATGGGCTAATTATGTTTTTGTTCTTGTTCTTCTTGTTGTTGTTGTTTCCTGTTGCCATCTCAGTCGTTCTGTTCACTCTTCAGGTCATGTGAATGATTTTTATATTTCTTTCTTTCTTTCTTAAAGATTGCTTTGATAAAAAAACAATGTCAAAGAGCCCTGAAAATATCAAGGCAACTGGGTTTTCTTGATCTGAGTAGTTGCAACAAATGTATGTTTGACTTTCTTGTATTGTATCATAAAACCTCGGTTTTAAGTATTGCCTTCACTCATACCATGCACTGAATGTGTATATGATTGTATTCACAAGCTTCAATGAAGAACTGTTCATCACTTTTAAAAAGTAAAACCATGTTATGTATGTAATATATGAAATAAGATTAAAATTGTAATTGTATACTTGTTTTTTTTTTTCACTTGAACATACTGCATCTTTTTCCTGTATATAGCCATTATAACATGTATATGATGACACTTTTACTGTATAAACAATTATTGGGCCATCTGCATGCTTTATTGTAACTGGATTGGAAAAATCCTGTGTTATAATCAAGATTTCCAGAAGAGAAAATAAGAGATGGATTATATATTAATGTATAGCAGAAATGAAGTGATGGAGAGAAAAACAAATCAGAGAGTGCAATTTTGTCATATCATACAATTTTTAGCGTCTTAGACAACCATCATTTTGTAGCATAGTATTCCAGAAATCATTAATTTATAGAAAAAAAGGATGAAAATCTTTGTTCTTAGCTTTTGTATTCTGTCATGCTTCATAGAGTTACTCTTTTGAAAAAGTCATATGTAGTTTCGTTTATGATTACTATAATTAGTATCTACTCTTTATTTGCTTTGCTTCAAACTTCTTCCAGTCATATACTTTCATTTCTGTTCTCTTTGAAGGAGATATGTTTAAATCATAATTAGCCTGCTATCGTGTCTAGTTCCCATGATTTTACTTGCTCACTTCATAAAGATAATAGATATGAACTCACACAACTCAGCCTGGGTTGCGTTAAAATAATATGCAGTTTTTCTGTGATATACCAGGTACGTAATAATTCTAGAGATTATGAATTTTTTTTCTTTTTTAATGATAATCAGAGTGTCATTGTGAGAGGTTCTCCGAATGAATTTAATGTATTTCTTTCTCGTGATAATTTCAATAATCAAATGAACTACCCCTTCCTGTACCACTAGCTTTGCCAAAATTTATGAAAAATGAACTTGGGTTCAAATTTTCAATTTCATTCTGATTTTCGACTTCGGGATGGAATATATAGATTATATCTGAAGATTTCATTATGATCAATTGTTTTGGGATAAAATTAAAGACTACTGATTGAATAACCTGAATTAAGCGTTTAGGTTCTTACCTGCTTAGGTTCTGCAATACCATCATTATCAAACATAAAATCTGTCAAGCCCACAGATATATATGTGGGTACATCTACACAAGATTATGCTAGCTATAAAAGTAACTTCACGACTCTGGGCAAGCAAAGGACAGCTCCCTCTATTACTGTAATAATTAGTTGTCTAAGGAGAAATAGATTAAGTCTATCCTTTAAAAAAATTACCTATATTATTTGCTTATCAAGTGTAATGCTTATTTTGCACTGCGTAAAATCATTTCACCACTTATGGTTAAATGTTGTACATGATTTTGAGCATTACAACCTAGTGTATTACTTATACAAGAGTAGCATCATTCTACGCAAGGTCTTGTAAATTTCTGTTCAAATTGCTTGCAAATGTAGTAGTATGTGCTTTTAACTTCATGGAATAAGTTTTAGAAGGTAAAGAAGATTAGAAGCACACATCATTTTCACAATAAACACAATAAAACTACTTTTGAAAATCAACTTAAGACAACTCCAATAGCCCCAACACCTTTAGAAATGTGCGGACTTTACAATGGCTTACTACGTAATCCGAACTTGATTTGTATGGCCAATAGTCAATAGGCTTTCGAATTTGCACTCGAGTTGATTTTTCAAAAGTAGTTTTTATCATGTTAATATCCTTTAATCATAACCTACAGAGGAATACAAGGTAGCTATTCCAGCAAATACAGATACAAAGGGCATGTTTTCAGATTTATAAAATGTGAATATTCATACACTAAACTGTGAAGTTTGTAGCTGAAGATAAGGTGGTTGTAGTAGAATAGTTCCTTTTACTTTCACACTTAAAGGACTCACTTGTTCATGTCTTATTATATGGTGCCTTCAAAGATACAAAAACAACAATGTGTTTACAGGGAAAACGTAAACGGATGTATGAGGAGTTGTAAAAGTTAAGACATTCCTGAAATAAATGAATGTGCTGGAAAACTACACATAAAATGGAAACTTGAGGAATGATGTCTTTTTCTTGGTATTTGATCAAGGGGCAAAGATTGGAGAGAGAGAGAGAGAGAGAGAGAGAGAGAGGGGGGGGAGGGAGGGGAACAAGGAAGGCAGGGAAAGAAGAGGGAGAGGGGGTAGAAAAGGAGTGACAGAAGAAAAAAAAAAAGGATGAGTGACAGAGAGGGAGAGGGAGAGAAAGAGGGAGAGGGTAGGGTGGGAGAGAGGATAGAAAGAAAAACGAAGGGATGGAGAAAGGGGGAGGGGTAGAAAAGGGTGACAAGAAAGAGAACAAGAAGAGGGTGGGTGACAGAGAAGGAGAGAAACGGAGAAAGTAGGTGTGGATAGAAAGAAAGAAAAATGAAGGGATGGAGAGAAGGAAGAGGATGGAGGGG
The DNA here is from genome assembly GCA_029962745.1 of Echinometra lucunter. Classification (NCBI taxonomy): domain Eukaryota; kingdom Metazoa; phylum Echinodermata; class Echinoidea; order Camarodonta; family Echinometridae; genus Echinometra; species Echinometra lucunter. The sequence continues at coordinate 3,564,674 of CM057160.1, read as the reverse complement.
ACAGAAAATGGGTGACAGAAGAAAAAGAAAGAAAAGGGTGGATGACAGAAAGGGAGAGAAAGAGGGAGAGAGTAGGTGTGGGGGAGAGAGGATAAAGGAGAAAGAGAAACAAGGGATAGAGAGAAGAAAGGGTGAGGGGTAGAAAAGGGGTGACAGGAAAAAGAGAAGAGGGTGAGTGATGGAGAAAAAGAGGGAAGGAGTAGGTGTGGAGAGAAAGAAAAATGAAGGGATGAAGAGAAGAAAGAGGGGTGAGGGGGTAGAAAAGGGGTGACAGAGGACAAGAAAGAGAAGAGGGTGAGTGATGGAGAGGTTGAGAGGTGTAGGAAAAGAGGATAGGAGAGAGAAAGAGGAGGAATGGAATCCCTGATTTCAGTTTGCAGCTTAGCACGCAAACACAAACACACATGACAAGTCAATATAATATAGATCATGAAATAAATGACATTGTTTTTCATTTTTTCATCTTTCATTCAGAAATCACAGTATCGACAAACATTTATTTGTACACAGTGTCTCATGACAACATAACTTCTCTCTGATAATGCTTCAAAATTTCCTTGTAGCATATACACAACTGCCTCTTTGATGGCCTTCAAATTACATGTCATTTGCTTTCCTTTCAAAGTTTGCATTTCTCCCATGGATTATGCTTTTATTTGGATACCTACACGAAATGACAAAACCCATCCATATTGCTCACTTATCATCAGTCGTTACAAAAAAATATATGTTCACACAGAGCAAGTGTTTTACTTTTATAGTTGGTTTGAAGCAAATGAAATATGTTTCCTAGCTCTTGTAAAATTGATGCATCTTCAATTCAAATAACAAAATTCACACATCTCCCTCTTTCTAGATTCTCTTTAGAGGGGTTAGCAGAATATTTTTCAACTTGCCTTACTACTTTATGACCATCAATATGCAGCACTTACGAGATTTCAAGAAATCTCTTCTTTTTCACATATTCACTTGAGAAATCTACAGACGGTAACATGAATCTACAAAAACATTCGTTTTGAGTTTAGAGCTTGTACAAAAGAAACATTTTTCTGTTCATGGATGTTCAGTTCTATGGTCTGGCTACTACATAGCCATATCAATCCTCTGTAATAACCACCTATACACTATAAGAACTCCTAGATAAGATATAACTCCTAGATATCTACCCCCTATTGAAAAAAACAAACAAAACAAAACAAAACATGTCAGGCAACTACCGCCTAGGATAAATATACTACCCCTCCCCCTCCTCCAACTACCCCAGCACTCTTGAACAAGTACCTCTAGACAATAATTCCTCAACTTACTAATATTACTCCCTACAGAGTGTTGAGTAGTTGCTTCTGGGCAATTGGGGCAAATTTAAAGTTGTCTGGAGGGCACTTGCCTCTGGGAGGGGAAGGGGAAGGGGGTAATAGTCAAGGAATCCCTATGTAAGATAGTGCTCATGAAATTTTTTTGTATCAATGATGATGGTATAAATAAAGGAATACTGACTTATTTTATTGCAAAATGGTCTTCTTGAAAAAAAACCCCACATTTTACATACCGTAACAATCACCAACAGCAGCAACAAAGAATACAGGGTAGAGGCATAGAGAATTATGTTAGTGTTTCAGGGGAAACAAGTGCTGGGGAAAGGCAATTGCATTGTACCAAAAGATGTTTACAAATTAAAAGTAGCTGATCATAAAGCCTAAAACAGCTGCTATCCAAATGTTAAAAAAAACCCTCCCATTTATGTCCAAAATAATAAAAACAAACAGTAGATAAATAGTTAGTTTCCGCATTGTTTTCATAGAGAGCTGTCATTATTGGTTTAGTGTCTTGCTATATATAACATCAAGCTCTCCTTACAAGAAAACAAATAGGTGGGACTGAAGTACATTTACATGATGCAGACTCTTATCGTAGAGACAAAGAAAAGTGTGAATGTAGCAATAATATGTTAAATTTATGCACTCATTTGTGTGCAGTGGTATAAAATTTCAATAATTCAAATAATAGAGCTTTTACTTGCAACATTTTCCAAACAATATAGCTATGCTATGACAGTTTTTTTCCTTCATCATAGCCTAAGATGCATTTCTCCACAGTTAAATGAACACAATACTGAAACTAGATACACACAACAACAGGATGGCTAAGGTACCATAGCAAAATGTACTCACAGAAAGATAGGTCTAGAAAGCAAAGAAGTTATAAATTATGGTGGTATCATTACAATAAAAGTGTTATTTCAAGCATCTGAAGAGCAGAAATATTTTCCATGATGGAGGAAGCAGAGGTAAGTGCTCGGTGTAAGGTATGGGTCAATGACAATGAAAACGACAAGATTTTTCAATTAAAGTATACCCACAGCTGCCCTACCGTAAACACCATTTACCAGGGTGTGTCTTGAGCATGATATGATTTTTGTATAACAGGCATTGTCCATAGACCCAAGCTTGAGTCATCTGGGACTTAGCATTCAATTGGATAATAGAAAATCTTGTTACCATTATCAGTAAAACATGGTCCAAATTATAAAAGTCCTGAAATGGATCTACTCTATGCCACGAAATTGTGATTTTTCTACATTTTCACATTTTGTGTTCTAGACGTGTCTCGACATACCACTAAGTTCTGCTAAGCTACTGTACCAATGTACGCTCATGATAGTTCCTTCCTTCGTTTATACCTGATCATGGGATTGAGAGGGGTGTGGATCATGGTCTGGTAGTTAATCCCGGGGAAGTACCCGTCAACAAGCTCAAACTCATACATCCTGAGCATAACAGACCAGATGGTCTTGATCTGAACGTAGGCAAAGTTCTCACCGATGCATCGATGGCGGCCAGCACCGAAGGGAACGTAAGAGAACTTCTCGCTGTTGGATTTACTCTCATCAAGAAACCTGTGTCAGACAGAAAATTGAGATTTATTACCTGGATGTTTTAAACAATGAAACCTAGTTTGACACCAATCAAGAGACATTACTGAATACTGTAAACGTGGAATATTTCACGAATTTCGCACGGCACGACAGTTGCACGAAAATAATACCGCACAAAATATTTTGTTTATTTTGTACATAAATACTGTTAACCTAACTGTCCGTGAAAATTTAAAAAGCGCAATTGTGTTTAACTTGGATGAGCTCCAAAAATTAATCACGTGAAAATTTCCACTTTTACAGTACTGATAGAATCTTCCCACAGGGAAATACGTGAAAAGGACGTATCATCAAAGCACAATATACACATAGTAGAACCACATGTCTCCCAAAGCGGTAGGACCAAATGCTGTGAGAATCTAACTGTAGCTTAGCTGCAGATGGGGTAACACTGGGGCATCATAAGCAAATTATCATACGCTCTATAAAATAGAGCGTATGATAAATACATCATATCACTAATGTGATCATCATCATTATCACCATCGTCATCATCATCCTCATCATGATCAAAATCATAACCAGTATTCTACCTGTCTGGGTTGAATTCTCTTGGTCCAGGGGTCCAGTTTTCCTTCAGTCTCTGATTGACCGTTGGTGACACACAGACCTGATGACCAGCAGGAATGGTCAAGCCCTTGTAGGTCTGTAAGTTGGAAATGGTTTACACATAGCAAACTTCAAACACATGCAAACATTCAAATTTTTGCCATTGGTACAAATTTGAAAAAATAAAAAATTTAAGCTGCAAAATTCATTGAACTAGATCTTCAATCTTGCATTTTGTTAGAGGATCTTTTTCTTAAAAAATGGCAATTTTCTTGTAATTTTTTAAAAGGACTTCAGTTTATCATTAATAGCACCCAAAACAACATATCTTTGATGAATAGTACATGTACAACTAGCCTAAAAAAGAATGTGGTATGACAGTTATAGTGAAATCATTTCATACTTTTATCATTCAAAATTTATGTTTCACTTAACCAATCATTTTCTTTGATCCTGTATGTCTACTTTCTCCCACTGTTTTTGTATTTTACTGTAGATCTGATAACAATCCAAACAGAGGGGTAGAAGCAATGTCACTCAATTCTTCAAAATCAGAATTAGAAGCACATTGGCACATCCACCCCCCGCAAGTTTGATCCATATGTCCATCTTCAAAGAGGCACGGTCAAAATGGGCACATAAGCATCAAGCTTCAAGCCTCGACACACAAAATAAACAAAAAATACACAAAAATTCAAATTTCAAATGATTGGATTTGACTTTATTTAATACGTACCAAGGGTGTTTTAGCCACTCTCATCATGGTCATGATAGGGGGTCTCAGTCTTAATGTCTCCTTCACACAATTGTCAAGTAGCTGCATGTCTTTCAACTGAAACCATACACAGACAAAATAAAAAAAGATGAAGAGTTTCATTTTAATTGCCACTCCTTTTCTTGCTGAAAATATGGGGTTTTTTTTCTTTTTTTAAGGTAAGGGTACACAGGAGGAATAAATACTCCTGTCAATTTGTAAATATTGTCCTTTAAGGATTATGGAATTTTCAATAAAACCATTCCATTCAATTTAATTCCATGAATCATTTGAGACATACCTGTTCATAAGAGACAGGGGCTGATGTATCACCACACACCTTGGCTTGTTCTGCTATGCATCTTTCCTGTAACAGATGAAGACAAGTTTTATAGAAAATTTATCAAATACATCAAATAAAAACACTAACAATCATGCAAAAATATCATTTTGTGACAGATTCTGTCCTTGTTCATGTCTATGATGACTTGCAAGGTGAATTATATTACAGCACAACTCAGGTTGTTCTGCTCTGCATCTGTCTTGTAGAAACTGAAAAACATGTAGAAAAGACAGAAATAATATTCATACATGAAAAAGTTGATGAATCAGACTTCATCATCCTGTGTCAGAATCTGTCCTTTTTCCTATTGCCTATTTCAACTGAAGGGTGAATTTTGATTAGGAATGCTGAACTGTTCAGTAACATATAGAATCAAAACAGTGGAATAGTTTAATAAACTGCCATTGCTAATCTCTAGCATATAGAACTGCTGCCAAGCACCAGAGGTAGACAATATCTATAGAATAATAGACTGTCCTAGAAAAGTCCTATCAATGCATAGTTTCTACTTCTCTACATACACAACTCCTCCTTTCCTAGAATTTATATGGGAAGCTGGATTCAATGACTGGAATAGTGGGTTTACATATATCCCTCTCTGTTCAAGCAAATAAAGAATCCTAACCATGGGATAAAGTACATAAAGAAATTGTGTAACTCCATGAGGTATCCAAATAATTTTGGTCCAATGAGGACTTTGGATTTGATGCAAATCAGTAAGATATGAAGACAGGAATTGCAATCTTGGTGCAATTTCTTTACCTGCAATTCTTGATCTCTAGCAACAAAGAATCCTAGCCAAGCACTGGTAGTTGATGAGGTATGTTGACCAGCTAGAAGCAGACCAATACACATCCCCGCTATCTCTTCATCTGATAGAGGGCGCCCTGATTTATAGCGGGAATCAATCAACGTCTGGAGCATGTCATCCTCGGTACCAGTCTCACGTCGTTTGGCGATTGCCTGAGATAAGGTTATATCAACCATTAATTCTTTTAGCAATATTTTGATGCAATAGTAAGATCTATTCTCTTACAAATTTTTTTTTTTTTCAGAATGTGAAAAAGAGATATTTGGCACATCTTTTGATAGGAATTATGTGGGTCCACATTCAACAGATTTTACTTCTTGTCACATCTTGTATTGAAATGATGATTACTATTGTTTTACTTCTTGTCACAGCTTGTACTGAAATGATGATTACTATTGTTTTACTTCTTGTCACACCTTGTACTGAAATGATGATTACTATTGTTTTACTTCTTGTCACACCTTGTACTGAAATGATGATTACTATTGTTTTACTTCTTGTCACACCTTGTACTGAAATGATGATTACTATTGTTTTACTTCTTGTCACACCTTGTACTGAAATGATGATTACTATTGTTTTACTTCTTGTCACAGCTTGTACTGAAATGATGATTACTATTGTTTTACTTCTTGTCACAGCTTGTACTGAAATGATGATTACTATTGTTTTACTTCTTGTCACACCTTGTACTGAAATGATGATTACTATTGTTTTACTTCTTGTCACAGCTTGTACTGAAATGATGATTACTATTGTTTTACTTCTTGTCACAGCTTGTACTGAAATGATGATTACTATTGTTTTACTTCTTGTCACAGCTTGTACTGAAATGATGATTACTATTGTTTTACTTCTTGTCACACCTTGTACTGAAATGATGATTACTATTGTTTTACTTCTTGTCACACCTTGTACTGAAATGATGATTACTATTGTTTTACTTCTTGTCACAGCTTGTACTGAAATGATGATTACTATTGTTAACCTGTTGAACACTAAGCCAGAGATAACTTGGGCTGAGGTCTATGGAAGATGCACGTTATACTTCAATCAAATCATGCTCAATGGGTGAAGGAAGCACTTGTATATGGTAGCTTGTAAACAAGCAACTGGTGGACCTCAAGCTTACAGGCCTAACTAAAGGACTTTAGAACTTAATGTTAACTTTCAAAACAATAAGCTATTGACCATGGAACCAGATCATAAGGCTTATGAAAATTTAAGAAATAAGTGGTCATGGGCTTTCAAAATCTAAACTAATTTGGACATTCTGTGACATTAGAAGTTGCATTTTAGCTGATAGATAATACAGCATAGGTTTGAAAATGATAAACTAAAGCTTAGTCTCTCCCAAATGACTTTTGGAACTTTACCTCACCTCTGAAGTAAGGACTTCAATATAAAGAATTTGATTGTAAAAACTGATGAAGGCCATACTTTACATTTTTAAAACAACACCACCATTGTATGGAACCTCACTCATAATATATCAAGAAAAAGTCTGGAATTGTGATATAAAGTATTATATTTCTATTATTTTCTTATATAGTTTAGCAACTTAAATTACAAATATCTCAAATCTACAAGAAGGAATATATCAGTTTTTTTAAATTGAACTCTTTATATATTAATGAAACTCAAGAACTAGAAAATTTGACAAGTGAATGAGTGAGCAGTGGGCAATGTATTCACCTTGTAGAATATTTCTTTAATCTTCCTATGAGCTCTATCCCTCCTGATGAAACTAGGGAAGGGTATCCAGCTAGGAGCAAGCCAAGCCAGATGGGTGAAACCGCCATCAAGATCTGCATACAGCTGTGCTACCTCTTCGTTCAAAACACTACGGATCTCCTTTCCTACGAGTCAAACAAGAATACAAGAGAGTTTTGTATAGTGTTCACATATTACACTTCAAACACTGTGATTGAAAAAGCATAATACAAGCATGGAAGGATATCCAGCTAGGAGCTAGCTAAGATGAGTGAGATCTCCATCAGCTGGGCTACCACCTCCTCGTTCAAAACACTACAGATCTCCTTTCCTACAAGGCAAAAGAAATGGAACAAAGTTGTTGCCATACATCAACAATAGACCCCAAAACGTGAAAATCACATGCTTTGGTATCAACTGCTTTGTGGTGACATTCCAGAATTCTTAAACTCCAACCACAAACTATAAACATTACTTATAAACCTCAACTATGAATAGAATCTAACATCTGAATCATATTAGATTCCCAAACCAGATGTGGTGGGTTATTAACTGTTCACTGTACACCTAAGTCATATAACATTTCACAAAATTCTTCTGCAGAATGACTGACTTGAGCTCACTACAGCACAATGAACCGATACAATTAATAACAGATACTAGCCGATACTAACTGATACATATCTGCCTTATTCGGTCATTGCACCTGCATATCTTTTTTGTAGAAACATATCACATATCTAGGTTTACATTACACAAAGAAATGGGAAAGCAGAACATACATTGCACTTCAAACCTTCCAAGTGTTTGATATCAATAAATAAACAGATAAGAATATCATGCAAAAAAGATAGGAAAAGTTCGTCTAGATGTCAGCCTGTAAAGATCAATGCACTACAGTCAAATATTCATGTTTGATTTTTTATGTAGCTGAAGACAAAAGCCAGAAAATCATGTTATTTTTCACAATTTTATCTTCTTCTTTTTTTTAATTGAGAAATTGAAAATAATTTTACCATGTAGACATCTGCTGGCAGTCAAAATGATCAGCTCAGACAAGGCAACAAAGAGATCTGGAAAACAGAGAAATTAAATAAATTAGATATAGAAAAAGACAAATAAAACATAACAAGCCACATGCACCAATACATCTTGTCTATGAAAAGTTATTTACACTGCCCTAGTAATTACAGGTTCAACTGTCAAAATATAGAATACAAATGCTTTCAAATACTCTTATTCATATCATCAATAAGTTCTAGGACAAAATTTGGATAGTATTTTCTCTTTCTCTTTCTCTCTCTCTTTTCTTTTTGGACAGTTTTCTTCATTAATCAAAGGATATGTAAAGCTGCAGATGATCAATGAGCTTTACTTTTACAGTCATTTCTTTTTTTCATTTCATTTTATTTCACATCTCTTAAAAACATAGGAAATACAATCTAGAATAACAAACAATGAAATATATAAAACAAAATGATTATAAAGAAAGAAAAACATTATTGTTGTGGATGTGAGGGAGTAGCAAAGGCCAATGGCCTGTCAAGGCTACTCCCTGTATTTACATACATCACTGACAAACTGACACTAACAATATTTCCAAAGGTAAAGTCAGGTCTGAATGTTTGTGAAAATCCCCCCCCCTTTTTTTTTTCCTTCTTCTTCTTCTACTTCTCATGTTTTACAAGCACATCTTACTCTTTTCTCCACTGTCTCCCCATCTCTTGAAATACTCTCTGGTCTCCTCCTCTATCAGTGGAATGTGTCTCTTGAACTGCTGGATGTTGAGACCAGTCTTAAGCATCTTCTTTTGCTCCAAGAACACCTACAAGGAAACAACCAATGAATGTTAATCATTCAAATTTCTTAGAAATATGCTTCTTTTTAAACCTTCATGGGATGATCTGTCGAATGTATCCTTAAACTTGTGATTCAATAATAACCTGCACTAAATGATATGAACTATTGAAATCATGAAATGTGATTGCCTGTGAATAATAAACCAGTGTCCATGTAGGTGAACAACATGTATTATTACACCATGCACTTACCCACCCCCTTCCACATATTTTTTTGTGTAAAACAAGCAATTCTTGAACAAAAAGAGCTTTTGATAATCATCTCACAATGAAAGGGCCATTCCCAAGCTTCTGCTTGCAAAGGTGAAGGTGGAATAGAAGCCTAAATTCAAAAAGCAGATTGTTGATTTTACAAAGGAGGTATATATTCATTTAAACTATTCTTTCCTTCCAAATTTACTAGAGTTTTAAAAAAAAATCTCCCAGTTTCCTTAACCTGTTAACTACTGAATAGGTGTAACACAGGACACACCTGGTTCCAGTGAGTAGTGGATTAACCTGTTGGATACCAGGCCTAAGATAACTTGGGCTGGAAAATGTGTGTTTCACTAAAAATCAAATCATACTCAATGGTTAATATTCCCAAATAATTATGTCTGAATGTAGTTAGAAATGAGCTTGATAACATACTGCATTAGGGACATCATAGGCCACTCCTTTCCCAAAGACAGGCACAGTTAGATTGCTGTAAACCTCCTCTGCATTCAGGTTCTCATTCTTACTGTTGAAGAGAAGAGCGCATGCCTCTGAGCCGATCAGGTAGGTGAACGTCTTACCAACCATCGTGAAGGAGAACACATCACCGTACTGTCAATCAACGAATCAATTTAGCAGTGCTGATCAATATAATGCCTATCACATAGCAGAGCAGTCACCAGTTCACTTTATATGTAATGCCACAACAGCAAATTACTCTTACAAGTGGAAGTGAATTAAAGAAGAAATAAGTTTGTCTATTATTAGGTAAATGATCTAATGCTACATGTAGATAACAGGAAAAGCTAGTCACATAGAATATCTAGGTCATATAGAGTAGGCTTGAATTGACTCTTCATTTAAAAGCTCTATGATGTAAAGCAACAGCAGACCTTTCTAAAAAGTTGGGTGTTCACATATGAGGGGGGGGGGGTATGGGGTTCACTTTTTCAAAAGTAGATTTCCATTGTATAGTTGCACAGAAAGGTCAACGTCTGGGGTAATAGTCCAAGTCAAGGGAACACAGGGGAGCATACGTACATTGGTGAGTGCAAATTTATGGGGGGGGTGTCAACCTCTATAGTTGAATCATCATAAAATCAGCAAATTCCACCAAAATATTTGCTTTTTGCACTAAGGGTGGTTAAAATATCTTATTTTCAATTTCCAAGTTCAAGTTCAAGTTTTATTAAAAAGAAAGAACAAAAACAAAAATGAATAAATACATAAATCATTGGTACAGAAATATCAAAGGTATACTGTACATGAAAGGTTTTTTAAGGACCCCTAGATGTAAGGCTTGTGAGTGGGGCCCAAACCATTCCTTCAAATGAATCTCTCAATCACCTTGATGAAAGGAATTTTCATTTTTTTTTTTGTTTGTTTAATCAGCAATCTTGCTCCTCTGAAACTCACACACAAGCTCAGGGACAGTACTAGCCTATTATCTTCAAATTTCCCAGTAGGCCTTTATAGGTACCTTCATCGCGCATTGGTGCAATAAGCTTGCATAAGTGTAGGTTTGGGGCAGTACGTTGTCCAATGCAAGGTTACTTTGTCCAGGATATCTTACCTTTTCATATGCATCCTCTAAGAAGTCTATAGGACTCTTGTTGAATGCAACGGCTTGGCCTAGGAAAGGGATACCGGTTGGCAAGCGTGGAGGCAGTTTGATATCCTGCAAGAAAGGAAGAGACAGGACATCTTAGCCTTTCCATTACTTCTCAAAATCTGACTGTGCATGAATACAGAATGGGCTATCAAAACTCAAAATTTTACCAAATGTTTACTTTACATAGACTCTACGTACGTATTTTACCACTTAGTATTGTAAACTGTTATCTACGAGTATGAGCTTCTGCTGAGTTTAACACACTTGCTTCTGATAATTGCAATTGTTCTTTGGGCCACAACCCTTTCAAATTTTAGGCAAGCTACATCACCAAGTCCAACTTCAAGACAATTTTAATAAACTAATGCAAAGAACTTGGTTAAAATTTTAAAATGGTCTTCCTACTCAGTGATAATTATTGGCAGTGTATACAGCCACACGCGTGTGTCTTTACCTTACGGCCACACGCGTGTGGTTGTATCCACAGCATCGATATGAGGATACAGCCACACTTGTCTAAATTCCCACTTGAAGTCTGTGCCGCGACAGCTATCGCTAGTGTGCACTGCACTGCACAAGCGATGTGTATTCATGCGATGGTATGTGTTGCGATGGTATGTGTTGCGACTTGCAAAGCTTGGATCGTCACGAAGGTTTTATCTCTCGATTTCACTTATTATACAAACAATATTTTCACTTCATTCTCACCTGGTCAGCAAGCAGGTGACAATATAGTACAATATTGTTTGTATTTCAGTGAATTTCAAGAGATAAACCTTCGTGACGATCCAAGTTTTGGGGTTTGGCAACACACTGTCGCATGAATTTACAACATCGCTTGTGCAGTGCATACACACTAGCGATAGCTGTAGCGGCGCAGAGTATTTTAGGTGGGAATTCGGTTGAGTGTGACTGTATCCTCATGTCGATGCTGTGGATACAACCACATGCGTGTGGCCGTAAGGTAAAGACACACGCGTGTGGCTGTATACACTGCCATAAATCTATGGCTTGGTATTTCTACGAGCAAGAAAATGCGGTTTCCCTTTTTAAAGATCTCCATCTTTAGCATTACCTTGTTTTGAGGTCCAAGTAGAGTCTTGAAGGCCCATGCAATACCAAGGACAAAGATGGTTGAAACAAGAATCATTGTTGCCAATGTCATCTCTCCAAAAACAACGCCCACGGACTCAAAAAGGTTGACAGAATTTGCCATGTTTGCTGGTCAAAGCAAGCTTCCTTATCCTGCAAAAGAGAAGAAAAGGTTACATTTTGTTACTAGTTCAGAAATGTTTATGCTTTTAGACATTTTTGCATCCGAAATACGAAGAAAATTAAATCAAGATCCAAAATGAAAGTGACTTACTCGAAAACAGATAACCGAGCCAGCGTAGCTATCATACGATGAAGTCACAGTACCGGGAGTCTAGCGGCTGGAATAACGCTGTCACTCGAGTATGGCACTCTAGCAGACGCCTTTCACGAAAACGCGACATGCACACACAAGAGATAGTGCGATACGTGCCCTTTGACCGCAAAACCCTCGTGCGGTTCTTGGGTTCGTTCATTTAGTGGGGAGGGGGATCTTACTTGTATTTTAATTACGATCGTCTTCTGAATTGATAAAAATGGTAATTTTCCCCTAAAAGCCCTTTGAGAAAATATGCCTCATTTATTCATAAACTAAATATATCATAAACCTTTACCATAGTATGAATGTACGGATCTCTATTAACACTTACTCACATTACAGACTGAAATTAGGCTATGCAATAAAAAATACTTATTATTGTACACAGTTTGGATAGAGACTATCCTGGCGGTGATGGTGATCATTGAACTCCGTGGTGAACATGGAGATATATGCATTGGGGCGCAGCTAACATATCACTGGGTATAATGGTGGGACCATAATATTCAGAGATTTACATAACTAAATACATCTCTATGACTAAGACCCATCCTCATCCCCCAATAGTTTACAAATGTGTTTTTTTATTTGGTTTTGTTTTGTTTTTAGTTTATTCATTTATTCATCTATTTATCTGTATATTTTTATTATTTATTTATTTTATTCATTCATTTATTTCAATCATTCATTCATTTACTCATTCATTCATTCATTCATTGACAGTCATTCATACATTGACAATTATTCATGCTTTGGCATCACTCATTCATGCATTCATTCATTCATGACGTTCATTTATTCATCCATTTGCTTATTTATTCATTGCTTTTTGTTCAGTTTCCCAATGTTGCATGAAAACATATACCGAGTATAAACCGCGTTCTATTATTTTCTGCGATAGTGCACCTCTGTCTTTTTAGGGACGCGAGTCCGGCCACCAGGTGAAAGAAGTCATTCACTTTCGTGCACTTTTCTGTATCTTACCCTCCCTTTTCCTCACTTCGTATTTCTTTCACTCACTCACTCTTACTGTCCTCCCCCCCCCCCCCCTATTTCCTAGATGTGCTATGTGCTATCATCATAGCCACCACCACCACCACCACCACCACCACCACCACCACCACCACCATCACCAACATCATCATCGTGCCCAAGATCATCATCATCATGCCGAAGATCATCATTACTATCATTATCATTGTCGATAATCATCATCATCATCATCATCATCATCATCCTCATCCTCATCCTCATCCTCATCCTCCTCCTCATCATCATCATCCTCATCATCACGTCATCATCATCATCATCACCACCACCCATCATCATGATGAGGGGGGAGTGGTGAAGGATAGAAGGGTGGTATAGAAAAGTTAGCAGGGGCGGATCCAGGGCCCGTGGCCGAGTCGGCGCCTCCCCCTTTTGAAAGCAGAATTTTAGGGTAAAATACAGGTGAAAATGCCGAGGACCTTTTTTTTTTTTTTTGGGGGGGGGGGGGTACTACACCTGAAAAGCCGAGCGCCCCCCCCCCCTTTTGAAAAATTATTGGTAGGAAGTATGATTAGTACTTGTAGTAAGGATGGGGAAAAGAGGTTGTGGTAAAAGATTTTTTTTTTTTTAAAGAGTATCGAGATAAGGACTTCTACCTCTCCACAGGATCGAGAGGAGAGGCAGAGAGAAGTAGAAGTATAGTAGGAGGGTTGGATTAAGGATGACGGTAAGAAAGCTAGGAGTATAGTAGAGGGAGGAGGACATATAGAGATAGGAGCCTGGAGGGTCGTAGAATGATCATCAGGGCCGCAACCCCCCCCCCCCCTCTTTTTTTTTTAAAGGAGAAAAAGCAAAA